>JAODAL010060913.1:0-20620 GCA_025379985.1 Phyllomedusa bahiana | reverse complement strand
GTGCAAAGGAAAGACATTGTAGAGCCTGAACAGGTACAAAGGCGGGCAACAAAAATAATAAAAGGACTGGGTGGACTGCAATACCCAGAAAGATTAGCAAGATTAGGGTTTTTTAGTTTAGAGAAAAGACGGCTTTGGGGGGACATAATAAATATGTTTAAATATATTAAAGATCAGTATAGAGATCTCTCTCAAGATTGTATTAAGAACAAGGGGGCATCCTCTACATTTTGAGGAAAGAAAGATTCTACATAAACATAGAAAAGGATTCTTTACTGTAAGAGCAGTGAGACTGTGGAACTCTCTGCCAGAGGAAATTGTCATGGTGAATTCACTAACAGAGTTCAAGAAGGGTTTGGATGCATTTCTGGAGAGTAATAATATAACAAGTTATAGTGAATAGGATTCTGGAGTAGGGTTGTTGATTCAGGGATTATTCCGATTTCCAGATTGGAGTCAGTAAGAATTGTTTCCCTAAAATGAGAACAATTGGCTTTTTTTTGGCTTTTTTGCCTTTCTCTGGATCAACACTTTAGCACAACAGGCTGAACTGGATGGACGTCTTGCCTTTTTTCAGCCTTAAAAACTATGTAACTATGTAACTATGACTATTGGACCCTGAGCATATACATGAATTATATTACACAGTTCATGTATACTGTATACTAGGTATAATCTATGTTTTTCATGTTACTTATAGTGTAAAGAGAGGATAGCAAATGCAATATATGATTAATACCAGGAACTTGTGACTATCAGAGCATGCTAAGGAGTATAGTATTGCAGCAGCTTGAGAGCCACAGGCTGAAGATCACAGCATTTGATTGCCACTTGATCCCTGTTTTTGTTCCCAACAAACTCTACAGACCCCTAAATCTTTCAATGTGTTAGAAAGTCCATACCCTCTCTATGTAACCGGAGATGTAAGAAGTAATTATGAACATGGCAGATGAATATTTACTACATATGCTTTTTCTTCTTCTTGTTTGATCTCATACTTGTTTTGTATTTCCGGAGATATATTATAGTCATAATCTCTGTCTTTATCCCTCAACTTCTGATGGGGCCACCTGAGTTGAACCCCCCCTACTTAAGGGTCCAATACTGGCTGAAGCAGCTGCTTTTGTAATGGCTATATTAATGATTACTGGTTTGGTTACTCTTTTGTAGCTGAAGTTAGAAGACATCAGCATCATGGCTACCATCAATGAGTTAGAAGAGAAAATAGCTTTTCAAATCGATTTTCAAATCTTTCTGTGCCTTCTGCCTTTTTGCTTTTTCTAGTCCTAATAATGTTCTGTGATGTGCACAAAATTTTGAATGCTTATTTTAAAAGGTGTCAGTTCCCAAAGACTATTACCTTTATGCAACCTAACTTCATCCAGACCATTTACAAAGGATGTACCTACCATGGAACTAGTCCCTGCAGACATCATTGGGCTCTTAGAGGTGTTAGGTTAGGAGTCGCAACCAGGCTTGAGAAGGTCTATAGGCCCTTCTGTCACATAAAAAGACAACAGTAATATAAATGGTGCATGGTAGGGTAGGTGGGGAGATTGTTACAGATTTAAGTGCCCAGGAACGTTACATTACATCTCTGCTTCTACAGGTAGGTACAGCTCAGGCTGACCTCATCCTTACTAAGACTTGCAACTGTCCATGCAAGCCACATATTAAGGAAGGATCAAAAGATCTTTCATCTAAGGCACACGTGTCAAACTGCGGTCCTCCAGCTGTTGAGAAACTACAACTCCAATGATGCAGTTATATAATCTATAACAGTGGGCATGATGGGAGTTGTAGTTTCCCAACAGCTGGAGGGCTGCAGTTTGACACCCCTGATCAAAGGGCAATTAAAGTGATAAAGCTGTTCTTTTTTTTGGTTTCTAAATTGAGTTTTCATTGAATAATTTTTATAGAAGATATTTGAATAGCAAAACAATGTCAAAAGATGTCATACAGTGAAATCAACAATATACTATATCAAAATGTACAAGTAGAGAAGAAGATACTTATTACACACTATAACATTTTAAAAACAGGAGTGATAGATAAATGGGCTTAGAAAAGAAAGGTAGGGAATATGAGAAGAGCAAAATAACCAACATTGCTCTCTATGAGCAAATAGTATCCTTTATGAATAAAACTTAGCTGGAAAGTCAACAATCTGAACATTCACTAAAGAGATTCAAACAATGAAAAGTAACTGGGTAGAAGTTAAAGGGGAGATACAGTAAGAAAAGAGGGTGAGAGAATGGATAGCAAGATAATGCCTACAATATAAGAGAGCATGGAGCTGTAACCTACAATGACATGTACTCCATATATTGCAACCCATTCCATGGAACTCAAGATATCTGTTTACTCGGCCCACTGTGTATCCCATTCGTGGATATATGAACAGATCTTGGGCCCTCCTGTTAGCATGTTTTTATCAAATTATAGGATGCCTACAAAGATTGCAACCATCCGTCATGAAGAAACCACAAAGACCTTTCTGGCTCATGTATATTATTTTACTTCTAATTCTTCCAAATGACGTTCACTCCTTTCTATAATTTGGAATGCATTAAGCTTTTTACATAATGACACCACTTTTCAAATTATGTGCCCTTGTAAGCCAACACACATGTCCTTCCTTTCGTTTAACTACTTTGTCCTTCTTATAACATTCTGACAAGCTTTCAAATCTCAAACAAGCATCAATCTTTCCCGGGAGCATGTTGACTTTAAGGAAATCAATTAAAAATCCTAAGTAGTATATAAACAGTGAATCTGAACTGCGAAAACCATTTGAATTCATGTCACAGAACGGATTCACCTCTTGCCCCTCTTGTACTAGAATTCCCAGGAATGTCAAACGCAGCCAGCTGTTTGTAAAAGGGAAAAAAAATCACTACAAGATCTCATTTCCACCACAGCAACCTAGAAGTGTTTTCTGATGTAATCTTGGGTTATGCCAGGCATTTTAAGAAATATTCATAGACATTCTTGTGAATTTTTTATGTTGTTTATTTTATGTGCTGCTATAGCCCCGGCTGATTATGCTTTAGTCCCAAACAAAGATATATATTATTGAGCTAGGAAGAGCTGGGAAAGAAATCTTAGGACAATTTCCTGGCCCCATATTTTAAATGTTATTAAGGCAATCAAAGCTTAGCAGGGGATACAAAACAAAAATAACACAACTATGAGGAATGGCATCAATTGAAGAGAAAAAATAAAAATATTTTAGAATGTTTATCTCTGAGATAAAAAAAAAACATTTCGAAACTAGGTTACCAGTCCCATGTTAGTACTTGATATACAGAATGCACATATTTAAAGGGGTTTTCCATGATTTTGATAGTCTATCCTTAGAATAAGCCATCAGTATGCAATCTGTGGGGATCCAAAGGATAGCAGCACTTGGCAAAAAGCACATCCCCTTCATTATTCACCGAGCACAGTTTTTATATTATGTGGTTGCTACGCCTGGTACTGCAGCACAATTCCATTTACTTGAATGAGACTGAGCTGCAAAAATCAGCAGTACCAGGCACAGCCACTACAGAATGTATGGAGTTGTACCTGGTAAACAATGAAAGGGATCCTGGGAGTTGGACCCCCATCAATTTGATGTTGGTGGCCTATGCTAAGAATAAGTCATCAGTATCAAGGTCCTGGAAGCAAAACATGTAAGACCACAAAGGGGATTGATAATTAGGCCCCAATTTTCATCTATGCCATTAGTGTACTACCCTCTTTTGATCTGAGGGCCACATAGCCTGTTTGTGCTACTTTTGGATGCTTAAAACACTAACAATTTACAGATCTGTAGGGTAGACTATGCACAAAGCCTCCTGATGTTGAAAAAAACCCACAATTGCTGTTTGGATTTCATTTTTACAATACAGTTCACAGTTCACAGTACAGTATAAATGGCATGTTAACTTTATTTTGTGGATATGATTACAAAGATATTAAATTTATATATATATTATATAGAGATATTTTATTATGTTTTACTACTTTTACATAAAATAAACTTTGAAAAAATTAGTTTGTATTACAATATTCTGAAACTCGCAAAAGTTTTTTTAATTTTCTTATGGCATTCAATGTGCAAGGTAAATAAAGGGATATTTAATGTTTCAGACTTTTATGAATGTGTCAATATCAATTATGTTTTTTAATTTTTACATGATAAATAGGAAAGGGTTATTTAATTCTGAATAAATTTTAGTCCCCTAAGGGCTTGTCCCCACGTCACAGGTTTTCAGTCGGTTTTACAGACGGTTTTCAGATTTGAAAGCCATCTGTAAACTGACTGTCAACCTTTTACATTGATTTTAATAGAAAATCTGTGTAGCAGTCCACACTGCACAGATTTTCCGTCGTACGTTTTTTTACACTGCCGACGTTCCTAAAAACTTAGAACATGTTCATTTTTCCGCCCAGTTTTCGGGCAGAACATGTGGGTGTGAAGGGGAGGGGGGGTTGAATCTGCAAACCGTGGACAAAAGCCATCCCCCTGCGCGACAAAAAAGACCAAGTACCGGATTTCCTGACCGGTATTTGGTCTTTGCCGTATAGACACACCCTAAGGGGGATATGAATAAGTGCTCCTCCGTACACTATATTGCAAGTCTTATGTATTTCAATGTATTGTCAGTTTATAGCTCTTATATTATAACATATTACATACTAGCATACTGTTTATGCCAGTGGCTGCCACGTCAAACAGGTGGGAAGAGTTGTGATTCAGTGACAGGGGGCTGGCAGGACTTTTTTCACCAAGCTGTTTCACTGAGTCGCAACCAGTTTTACACTTATTCTGTCTCCTCAGGCAGTGGGTGTTTCTATAGCAAAGATTCTCATATTTAGCTTCTCTGTAACTAGCCGTGACATTACATTGACAAGAACAGGTGGTGTAGTCTTCAGTAAAAGCTACAAGTGCTCTGAGCAGTGAAAACATCTGTTTATCTGCAAAAAACACTAATTTTGTTAGAGATAATAATTCTGCTCAGAGTGAGCTCTCCTGACCAGGGTGATATCACTCCCTGCTCTATGTTCTAACCAGATAGCAGAGAAATGGTTAGGTAACCATAGAAACCTGTGTGCACTCTGGGCACATACAATCTCTCTTATTTTATGACTAAAATAAAATCAATAGACTAATGTATTTAAAAAGTATTTAATTACTTGTCCCTCCATTTTGAAAGCTATTCTTTATAGTAAGAATACTCCTTTAAAGGGAACCTGTCACATAGGTTGTGCCCCCCTTGCTGAGGGCAGCACAAGCTAGTGTCAGACCTGCTTTTCCCAGCACTGTGCCCCTTATTCTGTAAGATACAGCAGTTTTAGAGCATTTACCCCTCAAATCTTATTCATGAGTATGTGTTAGTCCCGCCCACCAAAGGCTAGCTCCGCCCACTGACAGTTAGTTACATGTTTCTACCTATTCAAAGTAATAGGTTTGTCAGTTGAGGTGGGCGGGGCTAGCCTCCGATTGGCCGGGTTTGAAAAAAACTGACACTCTGAAGGACTCTTCGAATGACTATTCTGGCTGAAAACTGCAGATTTGAGCATTAAATACATTAAAACTACAGAATCTTACAGAATAAGGGGCACAGCGCTGGAAACAGCATGTCTGACACTAGCTTGTTCTGTCCTCAACCAGGAGGGCAAAAACTATGTGACAGGTTCTCTTTAAATCAAGCACAAAAGTTTATCAGCAGAATTCTACAAACACTAAGGGCGACATGTATGATCGGAGTCTGTGCCTGTTTTCAGGTGTAGACTGCGCCTCACCGTGCCGAATCCACTGTTGGACGCAGGGATGCGCTGTTAGGCGCAACCTTCGCCACTTTCGGATGCGCCTAACATGAAGGGGCGTGCACTGGGCGCGCTGTGGGCGTTCTGGTGCGGGACACGGCAAATTTGAAAACTCCGAGGCATGCATGATTGCGGGTCGGCAAAGTGAGGCGCATTTTAGCACTTTACAGCTCCAACAGGCAGACCTGGTTTAATGTGGTCTATCTGATCAGAGAAGTCGAAGTGGAGCGCGGTATTCTTTTAATGTACTATAGTTCTACACTTACAGCAGTACACTACTAAAATAAATGATTTGTCAAGAAGAATAAATAATTAAGCAAGAAATTCTGCTTGGAGGACAACAGGTCCCAGCAAGACCAGTGCTGTGCTGCCTTTTGGTGTATATACTGAATTGCATTAAAGTTCAAAGCAGCCCAAATACATCTAATATTGTTGTTATGCAAAATGTTTAATAAAACATCTGTCCATCATCTGCATTGGCTTATGTGATGTTAAATTAGTGTAATTTCCACGGAGTTTGGAATATATTTTGTAGTGGAGATTTTTTTCTTTGGAGCTAATATATATATTGTCATTAATGTTAATGGAGAAAATGTACTAATACATTGATTTCATTGTTCCAGCACTTGGATATGTCTGTTTATTAAGTACTTCATTTCAATGACCAATCCATTTTATTCTTCATACTGGGTGTCACGATTCATGCCGCGGGCCCTGCCTTGGACCGTCGGCCTGTCCGTGCCTGCCATGTCTCTGCTGGGGCTCCCTGTGCAGGGGTCCCGGCAGCCTGTGTTCTGCTATGTACTTGCCTGTCCTGTCTTGTTGCTTCCTGGGTCCTGTCTGTACACTGTGCCTCCTAAGGCGTGCGTGCGGCAGCTTCCTGCCTATTTATAAGTTTCCTGTTCTGTGCACCTTCCTCTTCACCCCTGACCGCTGGCTATAAGAGGAAGTTCTTGTCTCTACTCTGGGTCAGTTCATTGCAGTCTTTTGCTGTGTCCAGCTGCTTTCCATCTTGAGCTCCTGCCAGCATCTCAGGTCTGCTGTTTGAGCCTTTAACCCCTGAGATGCTGGTCCAATGTCTTGGTCATCTGAGCTCCTGGCCGTCCGTCCGTCTGTGTCTCCTGTATCCTGCCGTGTTCCTGTCCTGTATGTGCTCTCCTGTTCCTGCCGTGTTCCCTGGTCTGTACCTGATGTGTTACCCGTCCAGTTCCTGCCGTATCCTGTGGTGCTATATGTACGTTTAACCCTCCTGTATCCTGCTGTGTTCCTGAGTACGTTTTACCTGCCCTGCTTATGTTCTCCTATGTTCCTGTGTTCCTGTCCTGTACCCCGGCTGTCACCGCAGGTAGCCACGTCAGGGGTAGTGACCTGGGGGTCCCGCAGCCAAGTCCATCCCGCTTTGCGGCGGGCTCTGGCGAAGACCAGGGGCCCCTTAGACTCCACTCCCTGGCGTGGTCCTCCAGCTACCACCTCGCCTGCGGTGATCACAGAGGATCCACACCCGGATGTCTGCGGTCGGCGCTTCGGCGTACGTCTGTCAGCGCCGCACCGTTACAGTATACAGGAACACAGGAACATAGGAGAACATAAGCAGGGCAGGTAAAACGTACTCAGGAACACAGCAGGATACAGGAGGGTTAAACGTACATATAGCACCACAGGATACGGCAGGAACTGGACGGGTAACACATCAGGTACAGACCAGGGAACACGGCAGGAACAGGAGAGCACATACAGGACAGGAACACGGCAGGATACAGGAGACACAGACACGACGGACGGACGGCCAGGAGCTCAGATGACCAAGACACTGGACCAGCATCTCAGGGGTTAAAGGCTCAAACAGCAGACCTGAGATGCTGGCAGGAGCTCAAGATGGGAAGCAGCTGGACACAGCAAAAGACTGCAATGAACTGACCCAGAGTAGAGACAAGAACTTCCTCTTATAGCCAGAGGTCAGGGGTGAAGAGGAAGGTGCACAGAACAGGAAACTATAAATAGGCAGGAAGCTGCCGCGCGCACGCCTTAGGAGGCACAGTGCACAGACAGGACCCAGGATGCAACAAGACAGGACAGGCAAGTACATAGCAGAACACAGGCTGCCGGGACCCCTGCACAGGGAGCCCCAGCAGAGACATGGCAGGCACGGACAGGCCGACGGTCCAAGGCAGGGACCGCGGCATGAACCGTGACACTGGGTAATGTATTTCAGACGCGAAATCCGTCCGGAATTACATTGCAAATACATGTCACAAAGTGGTAAATACGACCGTAAATGTGTCCTGATTTCCCATTGGTAGCCATTCTAAGCTACTTGTTCATTATTTTAGGCTCAGATGGTGATGTATTTACGGACGTAAATATGTCTGTAAATAAGTCCAGAACTAAGCCCTGGGAACATAGAAATACTGCTTGGAGAACCACAGGTCCCAGCCAGACCTGTGCTGTGCTGGCTCTTGCTGTACATACAAAATAGAATAAAATGTGAAAGAACAACAAATACATCTTCATTTGTTATTAAAAAAATAGACCAACATTAACATCTGTATAACATCTGCATTGGCTTACTTAATATAAAATTAGTTCAATTCTCTCCCTTTTTTAAGACCTGTTCTAGCTATTATTTTTTTCTTTGGAGAGCGTATATATATTTGCTTTTATTTTAAATGATCAACTTTTTCTATACATTGTAATGTATTTTATTTAACTTTGATTTTTCACTTCATTCATTCATTCATTTGAAAGACAACTCTTTTTGCTATTCACTAATGATTTCTCGCTGTTTTCCAGCCTGTCTCGAATTGTAATACATGTTAGGCGCATTCCTTCTACGCCTAAGTTCTGCAATGCGCCTCACACACTGGCGAGGCGCAGGGAACTTTACACCGCATGTATGAGCACACCTCGTGCCGATCTTCATACATGTCGCCCTAAGAGACAGTCAAACAATGAACATAGGAACTATTTCAATAGTCATTTCTGCTACTTTTTGGATGCATGAAAATTTGAGGTTCTTAGCACACATTTTTGATCAAAAACTGTCAGGGCCCATCCGCCAACTACCAGGTGACCTCAGTTCAGATGGTAGCCTACACTGTAGCATTCTCCCCTTACTTGATGCCTTCTCAGGCCTCTATTCTTTCAGGGAATATGGGTCCCAACTATACTCTATACCAGGAGTTCCCAAACTCCGGTCCTCACGCCTCACCAACAGGTCATGTTTTCTGGCTTTCCTTAGCAGTGCACATGTGATTTAATTATGCTGCACTGGTGACTTAATTATTGTCTGTGCATTCTGTGGGATATGCTGAAAACATGACCTGTTGGTGGGGCATGAGGACTAAAGTTTGGGAACCACTGCTCTATACTGATAAAAACAGTCTGTGTGGCTGGGCGAAGTGCACAACCAAAATGGAGGCAGCCACTCCACTATGCAAACAATCCAAAAAACACAAAATGATGCACACACCCAAAACAATCTTAAAGAAAATGATGCAGGTGCATGCTGACATGGCCACAAACAATGCAAACACAAAAACGTATTGGCAGCACAGTCAGACAATGAATATATGAACTATTTAAAAATGCATTTCTACTACTTTTTAGATATATGAAAATTTGAGGTTCTTAGCAAACATTTTTGATCCAAACTGTCAGGCCCCATCCACATGGGGGAGTGGGAGCCTTCATGTTGGTCATGCACTCCACCTTTCATTCAGTATAAAGTGTAGCTGGGACCATCAATCCCTCAGCTGCATGCCATCAAATTTAGAGAAGAGACAAATTACATTTATGGTCATTGATAAAAGGGTTCAAAATCAATATTGTCAGGGAGCCCAGAGTGTTGGGTAGAAAGCTAATCATGTGATAAATAAGCAACTCTAATTTTCATCTGATTTCCAAAATGCACATACAAGACCAAAGTGGGACTCTTCCTTCTACAAGCATCATTTAAATCGGTATGAGGACTTGAGGGTAACCATCTCCTTTAGATTGCAATTTACACATTGAAAAGTGGTGACCCCTAATATTGTCAGAGGACCGATAGACTAGACTAAGTTTATTTCATAGTACAAAAATATTAGTGACAGCTCCTATTTAATCTGTATAATTATTTTTAAAACTTAAGCTACGCTTTTATAAAGAAAACCAGATGTCTAATGCAGCTATTTTATTTGGTCTCCAACATCTTTGGAGTCCATACAATGTCAGACTAAACCTTTATGGCTTGGCTAACATCCCATAATGCTTAGAGATTTATTGAAGTGCATTTTGACAGATGTGATTTTGTTGTACACTAAGCAGGGCCTAATGTAAACACTACATCTTCCACAATGCACTACATCAGATCATATTATTGCCAACCAACAAGAGCAAGGCTGCACAGAGGTATATGAAGAGCTGCAGAAACACAGTATGTTTAATGTTTTTCAGTTTTTTTTTTAAGGTTTTGAGATTATTTAAGCTCCTGCATATGACCCAGCAACTACGTTACAAATCGGCAACCTTTATAGCTGCTAAGTAGCCCTTTAAAAGAAGAGGACTAGCATTGGTTTATGCCATCTCCTTGCATGTAATATTTGCCTCTGCAAGTTACTACATTGTTAGCAAACAAAGAGGTAGGGAATTGTCCCATAGGTTATGGAAGTAGGTTAAAGTAAAAAGCAAATAATAGGTATTCCTATCCTGGTTAGCAAAAAGAAGTATCTTACATGGCGTTAGAGGGACTTGGGGACTCTCCTGTTGGACTGCCCTGCCAGACCCATACTACCTATGCAAGTGTTGAGATCCAGTATCCAAAAAGATAAAAACTGCACATAATTATTATCATTATGTTAAAAGTACACTAAGGTAATAAGAAGTAGTTGAAGTTCGAAATGCGTCAGAGTAGGACACTGTTCATTGGTGTACTTTTTAACTTTTTTTCAAACAAATATTCTTATTTATCCTTTAAGGTGCTAGATCTCTAGTTTAATAAGTCAGAAACAGTCGCACTAAATTAGAAACAAATGGCCCTGTACTTATTAGACAATATGTGTGTTCTTCACCAGCAGATCAGGATGGTTAACTCGCCAAAGGGGTGATGCGCATATTTCCTCTGCAGCATAGTGCTGGAATACCTTTGGTCTATTTATGTAAACAATTATGAGAATTCTGACTGCAAATATACAGAACCTTTATTGTTATCATTGTATGCAAAAAATATACCATCGATAAGATATCTTTGGGATCTGGCCCCACTGGAGGCTCCTTTACTGTACTGTAATAAACTAGTCCAATCTGTATCAAAAAACTAACAAGGTTCACAATCACCATATTTAACAGAATTTAGTGTCAGACTATAGCACTATGGCTATACACGTAACCACTCCACCACACCACCAATATGTTTGTATTACCATCTTATGTATTTATTTGTTTGTAACATGCTGTTTTAATTATTTTGAGGCTTCACAGATGACATGACTGTATAATACAATGTATAGAAAATGTGTGTCTATATATCACATTACTGTGGTCTAAACAGTTATGTTAAACCCTTAAAAATATAAACTTCAGTCAAAATTGCATGCTTATTAAAAAAGTATTACATAATCTTGTTAAAATCAATGCAGTTATAAAATCAGGTTCTTATCCTCAGGGATGCCATGGTAGCAGCCACTCCAGGCCCTGGAAACCAAAGGATCCCTTTACCACATAAGAAGACACCAGTGTTATAAATAGCCAATAGTAGTTGGGAGTAGTGTTGAGCGATTGCGTTGGCTATCGAGATCGATCGATAGTCGATAGTGGCCGCTATCGATAAGGTTTTTCGATAGTTAGCGTAGATTATGACGATTACCATTAAAGTCCTATGGAGAGCAACAACCCTTCATTATAACACCCAAACAAGCTGGAGAAGCTGAAATTAATATCCACAACAGTCAAATGGACTACGTCCTAACATCTTAGGCCCCCCCCCCCCCCCCAACACACTTAGGTTATAAAAAGTTCAACAGAAAAAAAGTCACAGACCCATTCACTATCCCTGTCTTGTACCACAGCCTGACCCTTAACCTGCATCACCCACAAATTGAAAAGTGCCAGACAGGCAGTATGATTTGAACCATCATCTTACTGAACTGGGGACATTTGAATATCCCTGTCCGGGCCCACAGCATGAGCCCAAACCCTAGCATGACCCCCACATTTAAAAAGTGCCGGAAAAAGAGTCCTTTCAACCACCATTTTTTAGTTTTCAACACTGGACATAGACAATACCTGTCCTGGGCCACAGCATGAGCCCCAAACTGCAATGACCCCCACATTTAACAAAGTTTCCGAAAAAGGAGTCTTTCAACACCATGTTAAGTTTTCACTGGACATTGACTATACCTGGTCCTGGGCCACTGCATGTACCCAGGGCCGAGTTACAGTGGGTGCGGTGAGAGCCCAGGCTTGGGCGTTCCGTCATCTATTAACACGTAGGATACAAATGCCCTATGACGCACAACGAAAACTGTCCGTGCTGAAGCAGAGTTGCTGAAGCGAAGTGTGAGGAACTCCAGCCTTCCTCAGTACACAGTCAATACTCTGGTAGCGCTTGTCCCTCCCGTATGAGTGTGGACCAATTGAGCTTCACTTTGGAAATACTGGTGGTTAACGCTCCTGTTACGAACCCGGTGCCCTTTATCTTTGGACTGCTTTTTTCTCATTTTACTCAACGGTGCAGGAGGACATGGTCCTCTGTTCTTTGTTCTGCTGTCCGTGCTTCCATACTCCATGTCCTCGCTGAATAACCTACATCGGGTTCAAGTTTTTCCTGAACCACCCTTGTACACAATTCAGAGGAATTTTTTTAACAGCTATTTGTACATGCAAGTTTTTTAGTACTTTAATTCTGAAAACACATTTTTAAAATAGGAATGGAATCCCACCATGTCTTTGTTTTCTATTTTTTTCATTGTATTAAATGGGTTGTCTCAATACAGGGATTGATAACTATGTTAAAGAACTTGCACATCAAGTCATTTTGGTCAATATGTGTCCATTAACAGTGTCCTACCTATTCACCTGTTTCTGACAGCAACCATCACCTTGTAGCCACTCATGACAATATGTGAAGAAACAAATGTCTTTAGAAACAACATTTTTTAGAATTGAGACCTGTAGTATAGCTGCATGTCACAGCAAAATGCCCCCAAAAATTCAAATCAGTGACCCTTGAGCAACTTTGACAATTGTGAGAACAATGTGTCTGTGTAGAAACAATATTTTTTAGAATAGGATCTCTAAGTATAGCTGCATGATCACACAAAATGCCCCCAAAAATACAAAGCATGACCCTTGACCCACTTTGGACAATTGTGAAGAACAAAATGTCGTTAGAAACAACATTTTTTAGAATAGACCTAAAGTAATAGCTGCAATGTCACACAAAATGTCCCCCAAAAATTCAAAGCATACCGGCGCCGGTCACCCATTACACCATCGCTGCGGCGCTCAATATACCTCTCTTACAATTAAGAATCCTTCCCAACTATACACCCATCGTACTTGACCCACCCTCCCATATATTATACAATGAGCGAATTAGCACTTGCTAAACGCACATACGGATACACCAGAGCCGCAGATGCTGACTGCCACCAACCCCAACCGGTTTGAAAGCCAACTTTTGACAATTGTGAAGCACAAATGTCTTTAGAAACAACATATTTTAGAATAGGACCTCTAGTATATCTGCATGTCACAGTCAAAATGCCCCGCAAAATCAAAGCAGTGGACGCCATGATCGTCCTTTTGGACAATGTGAAGAACAAAATGTCTATTAGAAACAACATTCTTTTAGAATAGGAACCTTGTAGTATTGCTGCATTTCAAAGCAAAATTGCCCACACAAAAATTCAAAGCATGACCCAATGAGTCACCATTCGTCTATTGTGAAGAACAAATGTCAGTTAGAAACAAAATTTTTTTATACTAGACCTGTAGTAATTGCTGCATTTCAAGCAGCAAGACCAAAAAAATAAAAAATGACTTTCTCACCTCTGTTAAAAAATGTGAGGGAGAATGCCACTTAGAAGCCACATTTCTGTTCAAAGGACCATGATTATTGCTGTATCTCAAGCTACTGACCCCAAAAAATTATAAATATGTACTTCTCAGCCACTATTAAAAATTGTGAGGAGAAATGCCACTTAAGCCACATTTACATTCCAAAGGGACCATAATTATAGCTGTATCTGCATCAGCAACATGACCTCAAAACTATTGACAATGAGGAAAACTTCTTAGATAAAGTAAGTAGATTGAATACGGTGTTGTCATGAAACCTTTCTAGTCTTTTACAGTCTCCTCACAGACAAAACCAGCAAAATGAACTGTTGAAAAGAGAATAAAATTGCAGTAAGAAATGATCATTTTAAAAAAAAAAAGTTTTCGAGAGGAACATTCTGTTGAATAGGAATGTGAAGATAGACCGGCAACTAAACGGTGACCCTCTGGCAATTGGGCCACAACATCATCAAGATCCATGCCTGATTCATCTTGATGAAAGCAAACGATCCAATTATCTGTGGAAATCCGGATGCTTTTGTCATGTAATGACTCCTCCAGCTAGTGCGAAGGTCCGTCAATATGACGCTGGCTGCTGGGGCAGGAACAACACCTCATATGGCGTGATGAGCCAGCTCGGGCCATTCGTTGCCATTTTGGATACCCAGAAGCTCTATGGTCCCTGAACACATTGCAAAAACATCAGTTGAGCGCAGGATAGTCGTGCTCAACACATGATCTTAATCTGATCTCTGTGTGTTGATGTGTGCCCTGCAGTTGCAAATGCGTTGGTGAGGTGGTAAACAAAGATTGCCAGATGTCACCCATTAGCTTCTGGCCACCTTGCCTGTTCTGCGCTAAGCGCGCCTACTTATGGCATCTCTACTGCTGTCACGTCGCTGATGTGTTCCACCGTGACATTTGGGGAAACGTGAAGCAGATGCAACAGATGTCATCCAGGTGATCCAATCCAGCAAGGTCTCCATTTCCTGCAATTTTACTCTCTTTTGGGTGGGTGGAAAAAAAAAAGAAAGTGCTGAGTTTTTTTTGTACCGGGGATCCATGAGGTGCCACCCAGTAACTGTTTGTTCATGTTTGATGGCCTTAATGCGAGGATCATGTTGGAGGAAATGACATCCAAGCACTCATGTGAGAGATGGAGCCTTGATTTTCCGCCAAGGCCTCTGGTCCTATGGGCACTAGCAAACTATCTCCTCATTCTCCGACCTCCGCCTCAAATTCCGCGGCCAACCTCTTTTTCCAAGCAGGGACATCGTTAACATCGGTGTCTAGAATTCCTCCTCCTCCTTCCTCCGCGGGCCTTCCGGCACAGCTTCAAACACAGCCCTGACTTGCCTGATAATGATGCACCCCTGAGAAGCTATGCGCCACCTGCACTAGCTCTGGACCCCGAACCACTGCCTAAATGAAGACCGATGAAATTGAGAACTGGTCGGGGCCTTGTGGATTTGACGGAGAGAAAGGCTCCCTGTCCGCATCTGTATCCGTCTCCTCCTCCGTCCGCTGTGGGACCTGTTGTTTCCAGAGTGTCACAGCATCGTTCCAGAGACTAAGATCACCACAATCTCTGGCCTGACAAGGGCATTGTTCCGCACTGACCATTTTTGGTGGCTTCTTCAAAACTGTGCAAGGAAGGTGCAGAGCTCTATTCACCTGCCTCCACTCTCGTGGTTCATCACCCCGAGGTCCCGAACCTGGCTGCTTGTCATGCCATGTTCACTATTCTTTCGTAACTGCTTAATGGATTTGGCGCTGCTGCCACAATCCGCTGGAGCATGTGGAGGTGGAATTACCAGCGTGTTGCCACTTCAACAATGAATTGTTTACGGGAGGCCGAGCAGACGCTGCAACCAGCCGACGCAGGCGGGACGAAGCAGGGTGCGAACAGCGTAAGGTGCGAACTCAGACCTCGAGCCTTCTTCAGCAGGCAGTCCCAGCACCCTGGTAGCTCTTTAGAAAATTCTGGACGACAAGGTGTCATGACATGTGCCAGGCAAGGGATGTGCTCCACCTACCGATCCTTAAAGGCGGCCAGCAGATTTCGCCCGTTATCGCACACCACCTTCCTGCACAAGGTTCTGTCACCCACCAGCGCTCGGTCTCGGATGCATTAGGAGCCGTCCACCAGCTCCGGACCTGTGTGTGACGTCTCCAAGGCAGATTACTTCAACACGGCCTGGTGTCCTCTGGCACGTGAATGCCGACCAGAGGACCTTGGGGAAAGAGCCCTAGCACCATCCCCGCGGTTTTTGCGAGAGCGTTGCGCCGGCCTGAGAGCCACCTTCACCTCCCAGAGACATCCACCCAGCTCACCCACAGGGCCCTGACCACAGCCGATGACAGGCCTGACTGTCCTGCAAATGACGAACCGCTGGCATGCGTGTTGTCTCCAGCACTGGAAGGAAACACCCTTCTCTCGTAACCTCTACCTCCATGTGCTACCCCCCTCTTTTGCTCGCTACCACCTGCATTTACTCCCATGTTCAAAATATAAAAATTTGAGAAGGTATGGAATAGTTTTGAAAGTCTCTTATTAAAAGACGGCAAATCACAGCTATTCTCAAATCCCCTTTAATCATCAAAACAAAATTGCTGGATCAAATTTAACTGCAAGGTGTCTATCAACAAATCTGGACTGTGAAAAAGTCCAAAAACCACGTATCTTGTTATGTTTTGGTATAATAAAACGGTTTTTTTTGCACCTTTTCAATTCACCTGTGGTGAATATAGAAATGCTGTTTTAAGATTTACGAAGATGCTGCGTCAATTGAACAATGCAGGGTTGTGCAAAAGTCAAAAAACACGTAACTGTTATGTTTTTGAATAATAAACAATATTTTTTGCACCTTCAATTCCACCTGTGGTGAATAAAAGAACTTGCTTGTTTTAAGATTTACGTAGATGCTGCGTCAATGAACAAAGGCTGGGTGCGCAAAAGTCAAAAAACACGTAACGGTTATTGTATTGGAATAATAAACAATAGTTTTTTGCACCTTTCATATCACCTTTTGAATATTAGAATTGCTCGGTTTTAAGATTTACGTAATGCTGCGTCAATGAACAATGCTGGTGTGCAAAAGTCAAAAAACACGTAACTGTTTATGTTTTGGTATAATAAACGATTATTTGTTGCACCTTTCATTTCACCTGTGGTGAAATATATCGAATTAGCAGTTTTAAGAATTACGTAGAAGCTGCGTCAATGAACAATGCTGGGTGCAGCAAAAGTTCAAAAAACACGTAACTGTTATGTTTTGCATAAAAGAAACGATATCTTTTGCACCTTTCAATCACCTGGGGTGAAATAGAATTGCTGTTTTAAGATTTACGTAGATGGCTGCTGTCAATGAACAAGTGTCAGGTGCGCAAAAGTCAACAAAAACACGTAACCAGTTATGTTTTTTGTTATAATAAACTATATTTTTTATGCACCTTTCAATTCACCTGTGGGTGAATATAGAATTCTGTTTAAGATTACGTGAGATCTGCTTCATGAACAATGCTTGGGTGCGCAAAGTCAAAAAACACGTAACTGTCTATGTTTGGTATAAATAAACGATATTTTTTGCACCTTTCTATTCCACCTGTGGTGAATATAGAATTGCTTGTTTTAAGATTTACGTGAGATGCTGCGCAAGAACAATGCAGGAATGTGCAAAAGTCAAAAAAACACGTAACTGTTATGTTTCATATAATAAACGGTATTTTTTGCACCTTTCAATTCACCTGTGGTGAATATAGAATTGCTGTTTTAAGATTTACGTAGACGCTGGCGTCAATGAACATTGCTGGGTGACAAAAGTCAAAAAACACGTGAACTGTTTATGTTTTGGTATAATGAAACATATTTTTGCACCTTCAATTCACCTGTGGTTGAATATAGAATTGCTGTTTTAAGATTTACGTAGGATGCTGCGTCAATGAACAATGCTGGTGCGCAAAAGTCAAAAAACACATAACTGTTCATGTTTTTGGGGATAAAATAAACGGTATTTTTTAGCACCTTTCAATTCACCTGTGGGTGAAAATAGAATTGCTGTTTTTAAGATTTACGTTTGATGCTGCATCAATGAACAAAGCCTGGGTGTGCAAAAGCTTCAAAAAACACGTAACTTTTATGTTTTGATATAATAAACGGTAATTTTTTTTGCACCTTTCAATTCACCTGTGGTGAAATAGAAATTGCTGTTTTATGATTTATGTAGATGGCTGCGTCAATGAACAATGCTGGGTGCGCACAAGTCAAAAAACACGTAAACTGTAATTGGATGTTTTGGTATAATAAACGGTATTTTTTTTACAAACAACCTATTCAATTCACCTGTGGTGAATATAGAATTGCTGTTTTTAAGATTTTACTAGATGCTGCGTCAATGAACAATGCTGTTGCGCAAAAGTAAAAAAACACGTAATGATATGTTTTGATATAATAAACGAATATTTTTTGCACCTTTCAAATTCACCTGTTGTGAATATAGAATTGCTGTTTTAAAGATTTTAACGTAGAGCTGCGTCAAATGAACAATGCTGTTGCGCAAAATGTCAAAAAACGCGTAACTGTTATGTATTGAATAATGAAATGGTTTTTTTTGCACCTTTCAATTCACCTGTGGTGAATATTAGAATTGCCTGTTTAAGATTTTACGTAGATGCTGTCGTCATGAACATGCAGGGTGTGGCAAAAGCACAAAACAGTAACTGTTTATGTTGTTTTCATATAATAAATGGTATTTTTTTTTGCACCTTTCATCAATCACCTGTGGTGAATATAGAATTGCTGTTTTAAGATTTACTTAGATGCTGCGTCATATGAACAATGGCTGGGTGTGCAAAAGTCAAAAAACAACAAACGTAACTGTTATTTTGGTATAATAAACATATTTTTTTTGCACCCTTCATTCACCTGGGGTGATATAGAATTGCTGATTTATTAAGATTTACTAATGCTGCGTCAATGAACAATGCGGGGTGTGCAAAAGTAAAAAAAACACGAATGTTTTGGTTTTGGGTTTATAATAAAGGGTTATTTTTTGACCTTTCAATTCACCTGTGGTGAATATAAAATTGCTTTTTTAAAGGGATTTCGTTAAAGCTGCGTAAATTGAACAATGCGGGTTGAAAAAATTCAAAAAACAGTAACTTTTATGTTTTGATTTTAATAAACGGTTTTTTTTGGGCCCCTTTTAAATTTCCCACCTGTGGGTTTATAGAATTGCTTTTTTTTGATTTATGTAGATGCTGGTCAATAAAAAAATGTGGGTGCGCAAAAGTCAAAAAAACACTTTTAACTGTTATTTTTTTGGTATTAATAAAGGGTTTTTTTTGGGCACCTTTTTTTTCCCACCTGTGGTAAATATAAAATTGCTTTTTTAAAGATTTACTTTAGATGCTGGTAAATTGAAACAATGCTGGGTGCGAAAAAGTCAAAAAAACACAAAAACTGTTATGTTTTGGTATAAAAAAACGATATTTTTTGCACTTTAAATTCACCTGTTGTAAATATGGGAAATTGTTTTTTAAGATTTACGTAGATGCTGCGTAAAAGGGGAAAAAATTGCTGTGTGCGAAAAAAGCCCAAAAACGCGTAACTTTTATGTTTTGATTTTAAAAAGGGGTTTTTTTTTTGCCCTTTTCCCAATTTCACTTGTGGTGAATATAAAATTGCTGTTTTAAGTTTTTACGTAGATGCTGGGGTCAATAAAAACAATGCTGGGTGCGCAAAATTTTAAAAAACGGTAATGTTATGTTTTGGTATAAAAAAACGTTTTTTTTTGACCTTTCAATTAAACCTGTGGTGAATATAGAATTGCTGTTTTAAGTTTTTACTTTGTGTTTGCGTAAAATAAACCCAAATGCTGGGTGTGAAAAAGTAAAAAAAAACACGAAAACCCCCCCCCTTTTTTTTTTTATTTTTTTGATTTTAAAAAAACGGTATTTTTTGAAACCTTTCAATTCACTTGGGGTGAATATAGAATTGCTGTTTTAAGATTTACGTAAAAGGTTTGCGTCAATGAACAATGTGGGTGGAAAAAAGTAAAAAAAACACGTAATGTGATTTTTTCGTACAATACACGGTTTTTTTTGGAAAACAAAAACCCTTTGTGCTGATTTAGGGGGTTTGCTGGATTGTAATTTAACTGCAAGGTGGTATATAAAAGTCCGGGTTGTAATGGGAAAAATTGAAAATGAAACCTTTTGGAAATGTTTATTGATAATAAAAGTGGAGTTTTGCAGTAACAAAGGGACCTGCGGGTTAACTAAAAAATGATGTGTTTTTTCCCAATTTTAAGTTCGGGCCCCTTCCCCAAAATATCCAGGAAAAAATTTCAATAGAAATTTTAAAAATTAAAGATTTTCCCACACAATGTCTACACTTTAATTTTTGGGGTAAACTTTATCCAGGGGTTTTTTTTTATAGTTAGAGCTTGTCGTGTTCGCACCGGGGGGGGCCCCCCCCCCCCTCCACCCCCGTAAATTTTTACACCCGGTTTAGATGCTGTTTTAAAAATTTCTGCTAACTACAAAAAAAATCTTAAAAATTCAATCTAACTTAAATTGGAAAGGATCCCAGCTAATAGTAGGGGGTTTCTCTGGGCAAAAATTTAGACAAATTTTCGCTGAGTTTTCCCAAAGGCAGAGGAAGGTCCTACCCCTAGAGCCCTTTGGGGGAGACACTGAGGTGAAACAGGAAAACCCCCTGGGGGTTCCCCTTTTGTAAAACGGGGGGTAAAATTTGATTTTTCAG
>JAODAL010060912.1:0-20620 GCA_025379985.1 Phyllomedusa bahiana | reverse complement strand
CAAATTGTTGATTGTCCACTTGTGGCCTAATACTGTTTTGCCGCCCCCAGAATGTATTGTCCCATCCCTGATCTCATGTGCTGTGTGTGACCTCCACACTGTACTTTTTTGCCACTCTGTGTCCTAATACTGTTTTGCCGCCTCCAGAATGTCATTGTGCCACTGCCTGATCTCATACTGCTGCCGCCGTGACCTCCGCTCTGAGTCATTGTGCCACTCTGTGGCTTCCTCGTGTTTTGCCACCTCCAGAATGTCATTGTGCCACTGCCTGACCTCATGCTGCTGTGGCTACCGCCGTCACCTCCACACTCTGTCACTAATGTTGCCACCTGAGCTCTCAGCGGGGAGATAATTGACGGGCGGAGATAATTGACATGTCACTTTCTAGCGGCGTATACGCGCCGCTAGCAGTGATTGTCTATGGGCCGGCGAAGTGCCGGTCCCCCGCTCACTCCCCTGCTCCCGCCCCGCCCCCGGCCACACCGCGTAATTGCTGGGCGAAATTACGCCCCGCAGTTAAGCCGTGTGAACCTAGCCTAAGGCTAGGTTCACACGGCTTAAAATGGGCCGTATTTCGGTCCGTAATTACGCGCCGAAGTGCGCTAATTACGGGCTGAAAACGGCCCATTCATTACGGTAATCCACAGCTCTCATAGAGAACTATGGATTAACGTCTCCTCTCCCGCCCGGCGAAGCCGCCAGGCGGGGAGATAATTGACATGTCACTTTCTAGCGGCGTATACGCGCCGCTAGCAGTGATTGTCTATGGGCCGGGGGAAGTCCCGGCCCCCCGTTCGCTCCCCCGTTTCCCGCCCCGCCCCCGTCCAACACGGCTTAACTGCGGGGCGTAATTACGCCCCGCAGTTAAGCCGTGTGAACATAGCCTTAGGGTAAGTTCACATAGCTTATTTTGGGGCGCATTTCGCCACATATTAGAGCGTACTGCACTCTAATATGAGCGAAATGCGCCCCAATCATTACGGTAATCCACAGTTTGCATAGAGAACTATATACAATCGTATTGTACGCGCGGGGAGATAATTGACATGTCATTTATTTAGTAATGCATGTCTATGGGGCCAGCAGGCTAACCCTCCCCCCACGTCGAGGGAGTACGCGCCAATCAGCGCGACTCCTGAAGACCCGGCATAATTGCGGGGCGTACTGTACGCCCCGCAATTAAGCCGTGTGAACATACCCTTAGAGACTGATGCAAAAAAGGGAATACTCCAAGAACCCAGGAAAACTTGACAAGGCTCCTGAGTGCTGTACATTTATGGGGCTTGGTTAGCACAGCCTTAAAATCTGTGCCTGCACCATCCACAGCTGGAGCTAGCTATAATGCATAGTAAAGATCCCAATTTAGAGGCCAGGATTGTAACTAACATTTAACTTTCTCGATGCAGGATGCATAAAGTCAAATAGTAGTCTTTATGGCAACAATGTACAGAAGCCTATTAGTGTCTAATAGGCTGATAGAGTCTAATAGGTTGCAAGTCACAGACATAATACAAAAAAGTAAAGTTAAAATTTTTTTTGAACACATAAAAAAATAAAAATAAACACAAACCTCCTGCAAATAAAATGTCCTCACACAGCTCCATCAACAAAAACAAAAAAACAAAATAATGGGTCTTCGAATATCATGACATAAAATGCTAATTTTTTCAAATAACCTCTCAGCTATTGTCAGAACGACAGCAATAGCTGCAGGTTATCTGTTTCCAAACATGTGGGTTTTACCCTAAAACACCGCATATCCAATGACGTTGCTTCTCCCTGTCCCCAAGCTAGACTAACAGCTTTCATGTTTGCCTATAGGGAGAGAGTTATCAGTAAATAAATGTAATTTCAAAATCACAGACACATAAATACAGATGCCTAAATTAATACAAACCTGAACTCTGCAGATAATTCTCTTGCTGCTGCACCTTGCAGTCCTCTTCACTAGTGTTGAGCGATTATTATCGACAAAGTTGAAATCGGCACGGTTTTTATGTTGATCAGATTTTTTCGATCACGCGATAAGTTAGGTTAAGATCTGCGCATAATCTATTAATATCGCGCCATTTTCGGCGCTTCCTGTCATTTTGGCGGCCAGCAAATCAGCTTAGAGAATAGAGCAGGGTGAGCTGTGTGTACGACGTCATGACTGGGGTGTGTATGGTTGCGATTGGCTGGGAAAAATCACATGACATCGTTTTACATAGAACACCCCTTCCCTGTTCAGATCAGTGTGTGTCAGTATCTCAAAGCAGTAGGACGTGCGCTCTGCCTCTGTGCAAACAGCTCAGCAAAATTATTCTATTTGTTCAGAGACAGCTCTACTTTTAGCTGTGATCCTTACAACTTAGTTAGATCAGATATTTGAAGATTTTATGTAGTTAGGCAGAGAATTTTAAAGGAGCATCTACCGCTGTAAAGTCACGGGTGGGTGCGGGGGAGGGTGGGGGCGGGCACCGCGGGCGAACACAGACACGCTCTTTAAAGAATACTGGATATTGTGCACCCAGACTTAGTGTAGACATTGCATTGCAATAGCTTTATTATTAACAGTTTTCTATTGAAATATTACTTGGATATTGGGCAGCCTGAACTTATATTAGGATACAGATCTTTTCTAGTAACTGCAGGTCTATTTGTTAGGTGCAAAACTCCACTTTTATTATCCGTATACATTTCAGATACGTGTTTTTTTTCACTTTGGCGCAGGCCAGCTTTGTTGATAGAGCCACCTTGCAGTTAAATTTGAATACAGCAATTTTGTAGTCACCACAGGTGAATTGATAGGTGCCAAAAATACCTTTTATTATCCGTATACATTTCAGATACGTGTTTTTTTCAATTTGGTGCAGGCCAGATTTGTTGGTAGAGCCACCTTACAGTTGAATTTGAATACAGCAATTTTGTAGTCACCACAGGTGTATTGATAGGTGCCAAAAATACCGTTTATTATCCGTATACATTTCAGATAGGTGTTTTTTTCACTTTTGGTCAGTCAAGCTTTGTTGATAGAGGTACCTTGCACTTAAATTTCAATCCAGCAATTTTGTTTTGATTTTAGGGATTTGAGAATAGCTGTGATTTGCCGTCTTTTAATAAGAGACTTTCCAAAACTCTTCCATACCTTCTCAAATTTTTATCTTTCTGAACATGGAGCGAAATTCAGGTGGTAAACGAGCAAAGAGGGGGGTAGGACATGGAGGTAGAGGTACGAGAGAAGGTGCTCCTTCCAGTGCTGGCGACAACACGCATGCCAGCGGATCGTCGGTTGCAAGACCGTCAGGCCTGTCATCACTGGGTCAGGGCCCTGTGAATCTCAGTAATGAACTGCGTCGCCAATCTGTTCATCAGTGGTTAATGCAACCTGCATGCTGCGTTCCAGGACAGGGAGAGTCAATGTCCAGTTCAACTAAAATGGTGGTTGAAAGACTCCTTTTTGCGGCACTTTTTAAATCTGGGGGTCATGCAGGATTGGGGCTCATGCTGCGTTCCAGGACAGGGATATTCAAGGTCCAGTTCAAGTAAAATGATGGTTCAAATCATACTGCCTTCTGGCACTTTTTAATTTGTGGGTGATGCAGGTTTAAGGGTCAGGCTGTGGTACAAGACAGGGATAGGGAATGGTCTGTGACTTTTTTTTCTGTGGCTTTTATAACCTAAGTGTGTTGCCTAAGATGTAGCACGTATCCATTTGACTGTTGTGGATGTTAATTCCAGCTTCTCCAGCCCTGTTTGGGTGTTATAATGAAGGTGCTGTTCCTCTCCCATAGACTTTAATGGTCATCGGCGATAATCTCTTATCGACTATCGGAAATCGTCTTGATAATTGCCGATATCGACTATCGACCCGATGACGATAGTCAACGTAATCGCTCATCACTACTCTTCACGATTACACGTCATGGCCCAGATGCATAAAAATTGCTGTGCCAGTTTTCTGGCACCGATTAAGACAAAAATAATGATATGTGCCATATCCAAAATATTCCTAAAGCATTTGTGCTAAAAAGAATGAGACGGCCGACAAGACCAACACTTTTGTCTGTGCCACTTTCATGGGTCATTTCTATGCACACTTCATAGATCTGTTCTTACAGCCTCATGTAAAAAAATTACCTAACTACCTCAAAGACTCTGGCCATATTATTGAAATCCTGCAAGATATGCCTACAAATGAAAATTACATTTTGTTGACACTCGATGTCTCTGCCTTACATACCAATATCTCCTATGAATTAGGCATACAGTATGTGAGAGAATGCTTGGAAGGTGAAATTTCAGAAGCTCAAAAAATCCTTTTATTGAAGGGTTTACACTTTATCCTTCATAACAATTATTTTCTCTATAATGGGGGTGTGTACCGGCAACCCGCGCACAAGGGTTGCTCCGGCGTACACCAACATCTTCATGTGAGCCTTTGAGTTCAGATATATGGTACCCTCAATATATGTGTCATATATCCCTGTTTAGAAAATATATAGCCGACCTTTTCATAGTTCGGAACGGTCCTCCTAATATCATTCAGGATTTTGAACACTAATAAGTGGGGCATTAAATTCACTTCTCAATACAATACAAGACAACTAGAATTTCTTGATATAGAGATCTCGTTAGAAAATGGTAAATTCTCAACATTCACCTATTTGAAACAAGTGGATAGTAAAAGTTATACACACTTCCACAATGGACACCATGGGCTATGGAGGGAGAATGTCTCTTATGGACCGTTTAAACATATTCGAAAAAACTGTTCAGATGTTCTAATGGTAAATTTATGGAACAAGCCATTTTTGTTAGTGAGCGCTTTGAGGAAAAGAAGTACCCTAAAAAACCCATTTGATAATGCCTTAGAGAAAGTTGGACTATTAGAACAAAAACAAACTTGCAAGTGTAGGCAACACTCCAGTTTCATTCAACAAGATTAATTCATCACTGAGATAGCTGTATTATGTTAATTTCTTTATTGTAGCAAAATTTGTAGACATACTTCTTCAACCTTCACCATCCCAAACATGTAATTAAAATCATTCAGACATAGATTATTTTCACATTTTAGACATAGATTCCTTTCACATAACATTTCGGTCCAATTCGGACCTTTCTCAACGGAATCTAAAATATTAGTAAGACAATACAAAATATTAGTATAAACATATATGACATAGATACATAATCATAAAATCAACATATATCTACAACATGTAATTAATAATTGTTAGTAGTACAATAATGAATCCATAAGACATAATTGTTACTCACTCTTTTCTTATATTTTTCCTATTCTTAGTTCAAACTCCGGCTCATATAACTGTGCAATGTTAAAAGACCTAATTAAAAATCAAAACATATGTAGCTTAATCAAGGACACAGTTTAACCCATTTCATTAGATCAATCTAGTCCAGTGTCATTATCCGTGACCCTATACGGGTCAAAACTACTGTATATACAGATAAAACCTCACATATAAAGGGAACTATAGCCATAGTATAGTCACATGATAAGGGCCCAATACATATATGTAGTATAATACAACAACAATTTCAATCCCTTCCTCATTACAAAGTCTATCAAAAACACACTACCACTTCAAATAAACTATCTCCACATATCATTCCACTCTCAGATATACTTACATTCATCATGCCCTATGTCCATATATGTCGATATACATCCGGTATTCGCTGTACTTCTTGCCAAAACTATCCCCGATCCTAAATGTACATAACCGTCCTCGTTATAATAAGACCTTATGAGCAATACATAACTGTTTATCAAAAAGCAAAACATCTAAACTATCACCAATAATTACAGCAATCCAACATACTCATATCTATCGCATCCTATACTGTTATACTGTTTTTTTGATAAAACAACTGAGAGCTACAACTGGGCATTTAATTTACAGGGTTACAGTCTATTTAGAAGTGACTGTAAACACCTGAAGGGGGGAGGTGTATGTCTCTATGTAAAATCCTGTCTGAAGCAAACACTGTAAGGTACAGGTAATGAACAGGTGGAATCATTATGGGTAAATATACATGGGGGTAATAACAGTAATATAATTCTAATAGGCGTCTGCTATAGGCCCCCAAATATAACAAAACCCATGGAAGAAATACTCCTCAGGCAAATAGATGAAGCAACTAATCAGAATGAGGTTGTTATTATGGGCGACTTTAACTACTCAAAAAAGAACCTATTCCCAATAATTAAATCAACATCAGGTAATTACTCCATCGCACATAAAGAAAGAACCTAGACAAAAATGGAGTGCGTATGATAATTGTGTGTAATATAAAATATAACTTTTACTTCACAATTTAAAATAATATGCGGCTGAGCATTACAGTAATTAAGTACATAAATCCAAACACATGAGTGCCATTAAAGAACAGCACACTAGAAAAGACTCACTCTGACGAGTCACTGGGGGTCTCTGCACCAGTATGAATTGTAGAGCACTCGCCCCGACAAGGGCGACCCCACACTGGCGCAGAGATTTACCCTATGGACTCAAACCTTACCCTTACGTGGTCATCATACAGTGTCCCGACATGTTTCGACCCACCACAGTCTCTTCAGGGAACCAATAGAGTGATGTATATGATCTAAAAATCGAATCAAATAATTTAAAAAAAAGAGGGTATAGATAGATAGATTTACCCCAATTTACACTAACCCAGATTGAATGTATAGAGGGTATCAATACAATGTAATATAAATTAGTACATATCAAATAGTCACTGGGATACATACAGTTACATCGTGGGTTCATAAAAGGCAAAAGATGTTTGTAAAAAACAAGGAATATCCAATCGCCTCCCCACGGTACAAACTGTAAACCCAGCGACGTTGTGTAAGTATACACTACAACAAAGAGAGTCTGTACTCACCAGAAGAGGAGTCTGTAAATCACTACTGATACGGGTCACAGAGCATATGGCTCCTAAGACTCACGGAGAGGCTATGGAGTGCCCGCCGTTTGTTGAGAAGAAAAGACAGCCTTAAATGTGCCGGGAGCCGGATGTATTACAGCCGTCGCTAGGGAAACCCAAACACGTGCTTCCTCCGCCCTCCGTCACTTCCGCCCTCAAACGGGGAGTTCAGATAATGACTTCCACCCTGAGTGCGGGTATGTATGACGCGCGCTATGTCACTGCCGCGTCCGACGTCACTTCCGCCCACACTTACTGAGTGCTGACAACAACTTCCGCTCACTGTGCGGCGGAATATGACGAATAGCGTAGTTCTGGCACAGCGTTTTAGTATACATTGGGCACAGAACAAGAGCCGCCCAAACAGGGCACGAGCATGGTCTCAGTTCGTGACCCTAGTGGGTAAACATTAGTCATAAAACAGATCTTGTTTGGCACCATCCTGATAGTGATCAAGATGGATCAGATGTGACAAAGATAGTAAGTATACGATACAACAATGTAAAATGACATAATAAAATGAGGATCAAAAATGCATGTGTTGCTTAATACAAACATACATGAAGATACACTTAGTTCGAATGCATATATATATAGTTGCTTAATAGAACTGTGAAGACTCCAAAGATACCATCAGCCTAGGCATAATGAAGCCTTAAGACATAGTCTCCACATTTATAAATAGCAACTAAAGTTTAGCTGTTCGTTAAGTCCCTGTGGATGTATAGTTCCCAAGGTATAAATCCAGAAGGTTTCACGTCTGAGGAGATCCATATCAAGATCACCCTTCCTTTCATGGGGTCTTAAAAGATCAATTCCCATGATCCTAAGGTCTTTAAAGGTTCCCCCATGCTGACTCCAGACATGCCTGGACACCGGGGTGTCCCTTTTATTACGAATGTCGCATAGATGTTCGCCTATCCTCCTTCTTAGTTCCCGAGTGGTCTTTCCTACATATTCTAGTCCGCATGGACATCGAATACGGTAGATCACTCCTTTTGAGCGACAATTTATGAAGTGTTTAATCACGAATGATTGTCCAGTTTTGGCATTACTGAAAGTTTTTCCGATTTCAAGGTATGTACAACCTATACATCCGCTACATCTGTAGCAGCCTTTCGGTTGCCTATTTAGCCACATCAAATCATTTTGGGTGGTACATAATGACTTCTCACAAGACGGTCTTTAAGGCTTTTTCCCTTCCTGAATGTAATGGCTGGTCTAGGGACAACTTTATCTTTTATGTCAGGATCCATTAAAAGAATGTCCCAATGTTTAGTTAGTATATTACGAACCTCACTAGAGGCTGCATCAAAAGTTCCTATCAGTCTTATAATTCCTGAATCAGGTTGTTTATCTTTCTGTTTAGGGACCAGGAGACATTTCCTATCCGTGCGGAGTGCAGAGTGATATGATTCCTTGAGTATCCCCTCCGGGTAACTCTTTTCTCTGAATCTCTCACACATGTCTTTGGCCTGATGAATGAATTCATTTTTGGAGGAACAGTTGCGACGCAATCTCAAGAACTGTCCCCGTGGGATTCCCTTCCTCAAAGGATAAGGATGGCTGCTACTCCAATGCAGGAGTGAGTTGCATGCCGTCTCCTTGCGAAAGATGGAAGTTTTCAATCTCCCATCATATCCTTTGGTTACCATCACATCCAAGAAGGCTAATTTGGTAGGGTCTATTTCATAGGTGAACCTGAGTCCAATACAATTTTGATTTAAACTTTGCATGAACTCTATGAACTCCTCTTTCTTCCCACTCCACAGGACAAAAATATCATCAATGTATCTTGTGTAGAATGCAATGTTCTCAATGTGTTTTAGGGGTTCATCGCCAAAGACTATTGTATCCTCCCACCACCCCAAGTAGAGATTAGCATAACTTGGGGCGCAGGAATTGCCCATGGCGGTTCCTCTCAATTGATGATATAGTTTTCCATTAAATAGAAAAAAATTCTTTGTGAGAACAAACATCAAAATTTATATTACATTGTATTGATACCCTCTATACATCCAATCTGGGGTAGTGTAAATTGGGGTAAATCTATCTATCTATACCCTCTTTTTTTTTAATTATTTGATTCGATTTTTAGATCATATACATCACTCTATTGGTTCCCTGAAGAGACTGTGGTGGGTCGAAACATGTCGGGACACTGTATGATGACCACGTAAGGGTAAGGTTTGAGTCCATAGGGTAAATCTCTGCGCCAGTGTGGGGTCGCCCTTTTCGGGGCGAGTGCTCTACAATTCATACTGGTGCAGAGACCCCCAGTGACTCGTCAGAGTGAGTCTTTTCTAGTGTGCTGTTCTTTAATGGCACTCATGTGTTTGGATTTATGTACTTAATTACTGTAATGCTCAGCCGTATATTATTTTAAATTGTGAAGTAAAAGTTATATTTTATATTACACACAATTATCATACACACTCCATTTTTGTCTAGGTTCTGACTTTAACTACTCAGACATAAATTGGGAATCTGAAACCTGTAGCTCTCACAAAGGAAACATGTTTTTGTCTATAACTAAAGATAATTACCTTTCCCAAATGGTACAGGAACCGACTAGAGGAAAGGCCCTTCTAGACTTAATATTGACTAATAGACCTGACAGAGTAATAAAGGTTCAGGTTGAGGGGCACCTAGGGAATAGTGACCATAATATAATAAACTTCCATTTATCCTTCAATAGAGCTTTTTGTCATGGAGCCACAAAAACACTGAATTTGAGGAAGGCTAATTCTATCCTGCTTAGACAGGCCCTAAACCGTATAGGCTGGACAAGGTGTTTAAAAATAGCAGAACAAAAAATAAATGGGAGATCTTTAAAAACATCTTAGGCGCCCAATGTGAGAAGTACATACCATATGGTAAAAAAATTATTAGAAACAGAAAAAACCCAATGTGGATCAACAGAGATGTAAAGGAGGCACTAAAAAACAAAAAGAAAGCATTTCAGCTACTAAAACAGGAGGGCAGTGAAGAGGCACTGAAATGCTATAAGGAAAAAAATAAAATATGTAAGAAAATGATTAAGGCAGCAAAGCTGGAGACAGAAAGAGACAGAGAGACAGACGTATTGCCATAGAAAGTAAAAGTAATCTCAAAACATTTTTTAACTATATAAATAGTAAAAAGATTAAAAAAGAAAATGTTGGCCCTTTAAAAAGTACTGAGGGAGAGACTATAGAGGGTGATGAGAAAAAAGCAAACCTATTAAACAATTTCTTCTCCACTGTATTTACCAAGGAGGATGACCTTCCTGTTGATGAGCAAAGGGAGGAGGTAAATTCCAACTTAAATGTTTCTTGTATAACCCAGGAAGAAGTGCAGCTCCACCTTAGGGAGCTTAAAATAGACAAATCACCTGACCCTGACGGTATACACCCGCATGTCCTAAAGGAGTTAAGAAATGTGATAAATAGGCCCCTATTCTTAATATTTATGGACTGTATAATAACGGGTTATGTCCCAAAGGATTGGCGCATAGCAAATGTGGTGCCAATATTCAAAAAGCGGTCAAAAAGTGATCCAGGAAACTATAGGCCGGTAAGTTTAACCTCTGTTGTGGGTAAAATGTTTGAAGGTTTTCTAAGAGATGCTATCTTGGACTGTCTCACTGAAAATAAATGTATAACGCCGTTCCAGCATGGGTTTATGAAGGATCGGTCCTGTCAAACTAATCGTATCAGCTTCTGGGAGGAAGTTAGTTCCAGACTGGATCAGGGTGAGGCACTGGATGTCATATACTTTGATTTTTCTAAAGCATTTGATACTGTTCCACATAAAAGGTTAGTAATTGAAATGAGAATGCTTGGACTGGGGGAAAATGTGTGCAAGTGGGTAAACAATTGGCTCACTGATAGAAAACAAAGGGTAGTTGTCAGGAAAAAGCCCGCCCCGCCAGCCCACTCGAGGGTTGACGGCCTGACTTGGGGTGTATCATGACATTGCACTGCCATCTAGGGGTACACAAGGTCAGCCAGATACTGTTTCACCGTTAACCCCTGTCCACACAGGCACAGGGAGACCCAGGTAGGACGAGAGAACACACTACTCATCCACGACCCTGCACGGCTAGGAGAGATCCGTTTACCCACACTGGTTAAATGGAGCTCTGCTAGGCCAATAGAGTGCCACCAGTTTCTAATTTAGTTATAAGACCGGTCCGTTACCAACTTATAACAAGGCCAGGAACCAGCCTTGGGGTAGCTATATATTATAGACCTAGTACTTGGTGTGTGAGGCCGATGATCAAGACAGATTAACTCAGATTAAATTTTATAGATTTAATTAGCCTTGGAGGGCACACTAGACAAATATATACAAAATGATAATAATATACAGCTAAAAGTCAGAGGTGCAAATATAATTATGGTTACAGACAAAGGCAATAAAATGTGTCCAGTTACCTGTGGTTGGCTTGGTTCTGAGTCCACATGGGGGGTGGGGGGCTTATGTGGCCTGGCTTCTGTGTGTGGATGCTCCTGGAAATGCTCTTAGGTAACACCCCCTCCTGGATGCAACAACTGGCCCCATCTGGGGCTCCTGCTTATGGGACAGCCCACGTGGCAGCCCACTATACTCCCCCCACACACCCCTGGGACGGTCTATGAACTCCTCCCATTCTGGCCATGCAATTTCTGACTGAAAAACCAAACTGGGCCATACCTCGGCAGGGCATTGGCAGAGAACGGAACCAGTGACATCATCAGAACCGGCTGGACCTACACTACTCCCTGATACCAGACACCCCTATCCTAGGTGCTCCCCAAGTCCAGTTCTGAATTTCTCTGTCCCCCTGTGTCGTGCGAACGTGGGAGTGGTGGCTATGTGCGCGGGGAGTTCCATATTTTAAGATATGAAACCGCCATAGACCAGTTATGAGCGGATCGCCTATAAATCTTTATGAAATATCGAGGCCGCTGCGGCTAGGAGCATTTTGGTCATGTCTTTGAAGCTGGGGGTTTGAGCTAATTAATGGAAATGAGGGTTCTTTTGATGGGTCAACCTCCTGCTGTGCTAGCTTCCTATAGAAGGGCATATACAATGCTCTGAGTGTTAATTAATTGAGGCTTTCTTGGGAGCTGGGGCCATTTGTCAGATCTGACTAGTTATGAAGTTGAAGGAGAGATGACTGTCATGAGTGAATTTTCTTCACAGTAGTAATTAACGGTAGATACTCAAACTGGATCCCTGTTACTAGTGGGGTACCATAGGGCTCAGTATTGGGCCCTATCGTCTTTAATATTTTCATAAATGATCTTACACAGGGATTGCACAGTAGAATATCGATCTTTGTAGATGATACTAAGCTCTGTAAAGTAATCCACACAATAGAGGATAATGTGTTATTACAAAGGGATCTTTATAGGTTGGATGCCTGGGCAGAGAAGTGGAAGATGAGGTTTAACACTGATAAATGCAAGGTTATGCACATGGGGAGGAAAAATCCATTACATGATTACATGTTAAATGAAAAAACAGTGAGTAAAAGTGACATAGAGAAGGACTTGGGAATTCTGGTGGACAGTAAACTTAACTGTAGCAGCCAGTGTCAGGCAGCAGCAGCCAAGGCAAATAGGATCATAGGTTGTATTAAAAGGGGCATATATGCGCATGATGGGAACATTATTCTCCCATTATACAAGTCACTGGTTAGCCCACACATAAAATATTGTGTACAGTTTTGGGCACCAGTGCACAGGAAAGACATTGTAGAGCTTGAACAGGTACAAAGGCGGGCAACAAAAATAATAAAAGGACTGGGTGGACTGCAATATCCAGAAAGAATAGCAAGGTTAGGGTTATTTAGTTTAGAGAAAAGACGGCTTCAGGGGGACATAATAAATATGTTTATATATTAAGAGCCAATATTGAGATCTCGCTAAAGATTTATTTATACCCAGGACTGTATCAAGAACAAGGAGTCATCCTCTACGTCTTGAGGAAAGAAAGTTTCTACATAAACATAGAAAGGGATTCGTTACTGTTAGAGCGGTGAGACTGTGGAACTCTCTGCCAGAGGAAATTGTCATGGTGAATTCACTAACAGAGTTCAAGAAGGGCTTGGATGCATTTCTGGAGCGTGATAATATAACAAGTTATAGTGATCGGGATTCTGGAGAGGGGTCGTTGATTCAGGGATTTATTCTGATTGCCAGATTGGAGTCGGGAAGGAATTTTTTCCCTAGCATGAGGACAATTGGCTTCTACCTCATGCGGGTTTTTGCCTTCCTCTGGATCAACACTTTAGCAACACTTTAGCAAAATAGACTGAACTGGATAGACGTATGTCTTTTTTCGGCCTGACAAACTATGTAACTATGTTACTGTCTTAACATCAATAAAAACAAAAATAGGAATATCCTGAATAAAGAACAAAGGAGTAAAGAAGATTTTCTAAAATTCTTTCTGATCCCCACAATACAAAGGGTTTTAAACCCCTCAAATAAAAAAGGGTTTAGAATGATAAACGGGAAACTGATAAAAAAAAAAAACTCTTATCTGGGTCCACTGGTCCCCATGAGACTTACATTTGTATTTAGGAGGCCATCAACTTTAAAAAATCTGATAGCACCTAGTCACATTAATATACCAACCGAAAACATGGAGTCAGCTAAAGAAGAACTAGGGAGCTTTCCATGCAAAAACACATTTTTTTTTTTTTTATTTATTTCCCCAAAAAATATAGTGGGCTATTTAAAAAAAATTATTTCTAACCCCAAAAAAGGGAAAAATCTTTTTTAAAAGACATATTTATAAAAAATAATGCAAGGGGGCCCTTTTTTTTTAAAAAACAAAAAGGGCCCGTTTCGGGAACCCCGGGGAAACCCTATTTTAAACACATGTGTCGAGGGGGGCCATAGGGTTGGAGAAAATGATGGAGCCCTCAGCAGAGTGTGGAAAGGACTTTTTTTAAATTGTGCTTTAATCGTGATTATGAGGAAAAAATATTAGAATGTCAACGTCTTCAAATCCCTTTTTTTTTTTTATTAAAAGCCCCATAACACCCAACACAACAAAGGGGAACCAAAAAAAAACGCCAAGGGGGGCGTTTCGGGCCCAATTCCCGGGCCCCGCCTAAATGGCATGGTTAAAAAGTTTGTTCAGCCCCCAAATTTTAAAAAAATAAAAAGGGGCCCAAAACAAAGGAAAAAAACCCAGCTTGTATCATCAAAAGGGGAAAAACATACGGCAGGCCCTTCAATGTTAAAATGATACTTTTTGCAAAAAATTTTTTTTTTTAAGTAAAAATAAACTAGATCCTTTCTTTATTAAAACCGTAGGGTTTTGGTATGATTTAAAAGAAAGATCCGTAGGGCCCGCGTGTACGGAAGTTCGAATCCAACCCCCTCCCTTTTAGGAGGTGAAACCCCTTTTCAAAAAACCGTTTAACTGATAATTTTGTTTTTTTTTGATCAGGGGAAATTGGATAAAATTTGGTGAAAGAAACTGCTGAAATTCTATGAAGTTAAATTTGATTTTTTATCGGAAGATGCCCTCGGCCCCCAAAAACTTTTATTTGAATGAGGGTGGAACCTATATTTTGGGTTTTTTTGACATTTTTCCAAAATGATTTTAAAAGTAAAACTTGTGGTTTTTTTTAACAGTTTACAAAAGGTCTGTATATTGAAATTTCTCTTTCGTTACAAAAATGATGAAAACCCTTTTTAATCTGAAAAAAATTTGGAACAACATTTTTCCCTTTTTTATGTGAACTTTTTGGGAAAAAAACCCTTTTGGGAATTTCAACCAGGGGTGGGTTTTTGAAGTTTTTTTGGGAAAAGGGGTTTGGGGGATATTTAAAATTCCCAAATTTAAAAACTTTTTTTTTGGAAACACATTTATGCCATTTTTTTAAGTATCTGTTTAAAATCCGGGAAAAACATTTAATAAGTTTGGTAGGGGTTTCAACATTTTTTGGCTTATTTGTTTTGTACTTTTGGGGAATTTATACAGAAGAAAATCCCAAATTTTTGTTTCTTTTTTGTTTATATTCCTTATTTTTTTTTTCATTTTTAAAAATTTCAGAAAAGGGTTTTCTGGGGTATTTTTGCAACTTTGTTTTCTGCGCCCTAAACATCCATTGTGGGTATTGTCTTTTTCGGGTTAGCCCTAAAATTTGTAAAGCTTTCATGTTTGTTTTCATATGTGTTTGGGCATTTGAGTTGTTCCGTTTTAATCTAATGTGTTCACCTATTGGGGGTTGATTTTTTATGTGAAGGGATGGTTAGAGCATGCAAAGGAGTAAAAGAGTTTTTTTCCCGCTGTGTCCTTTTATAGGGTTCCCCTATTATGGGGTGCAGATGTCCCCACTCCAATCAAAAATTAAAACCAAAAAGGTGATTTTTTTAGAATTATTTTAAATTTTTGTAAATTTTAAACCTACAAAAATTTTAGTTTAGGGACGCTATAAAAATTTGGGAAAAATAGCTACATCACCTTTTCCCAAAAAACCCAAATTTGTCTATGAAACGGCCAAACCCTTTTAGATGTTCAAAAAAAAAAGGGTTTTCCCGAAAATTAAAAAAATAAAGGTTTTTCCCCCCATGCCAAAAAAAATTATAGCATTTGAGGGGGAAAAATTTTGGGGTTTCCCCTTGTGCTTCCTTTTGTTTTGTAAAAAAAAAATTTTTATCAAACATAAAATTAAAATTTGTTTCCAAAAGAAAATATAACGCTTCCACTAAAAAGTGCTTTAATTTTTTCCCACTTTTTTTAAAAAAGGGGGTCAAAAAAAACCCTAGCCGCTTCAATTAGGGGAATACAGGTGTAAAGAGATTCGACATCTTCAGGGAATCCAAACATGGTCTGGTTTTCCCAAACAAAAAATTTTTAAGGGATAAAAAGGGGAAAATGTTTAGAGTCTTTTAAAAAAGCCGGTTTGTTAATTGTTAATGGTTGTAGGGGCTGTCAAACCCCCTCCCCTAGATTTTTCATTTTATAGAAGAAATTCCCGAAAATAGGTCTAAATTGGGGGGGGAAAAAAAAAAAATTTTTTTTTTTTTTGAAATTTAATTAAAATTAAAGGATAGAATAAAATAGACCTTTTTTCCCGGGAACCCAATTTTTAAAAACCAAATGCCCAAATTGGTTTTTTTAAAATTTCCCCAAAAATTCTGTGGGTTTGGATTTGCAACAAGGGGAGGTAAAGAAAAGGTTCTTTTAACCTAAACAAATTTTTTTTTTTCAAATTTTGACCTCTAAAAAAATACCACAACTTTCCACCCCTTTCGCCGTCTCACCCCCTATAAATTTGCATTTTAAAGGGACTTCTATGCGGGTTTGGTAGAATGGTTTTTAAAAATTTTCATGGTTTAAGGTTTTTTTTTTTTTTTTTTTTGAGATTTTTTTATGCAAATTAAAATAAATTTTTTCTCTATGAGCTCTTTAAAATCGATCTGCAGGGTTGGGGACCTAGCATGGTTTTGGGGAGGGAAAGTGGTTAGGTGTAAGAAAAATTTTCCTTTACATACGATTTCCCTTTTTGTAAAATTTTTTATGTTCTAAAATTTATACAATTCTTTAGTAGTACCTTGCTCCATGAAATCCAAAAAAGAAAATCCTAAAAGGGATTCTCCTCGCTTAGCGGAATTCATATATCTATGTTTATTATAGATTCAATTTTAAACCCCCTGGGGTTTTCATTCAGGGGCAGATGGGAAAAAACTGGGAAAAGGGAGAGGGGAAATGGGTTCTTTAAAAGTAAGGGTTTTCCCCCACAAACCCGTTTAAAATCAAAATAGTTTTTAAAAAAGGTCAAAGTGATTAACAGGGAAAAAAGAAAATTTCCAAAAACAGAATGGGAAAAAATTTTTTTGCGTCAGGAATTTTTAGCTGACAAAAAATTTTTTCCAAAAGTTAGTGAAAGTTCCCCCGATTCCCTTTAAACTTGCTTTGCGTCGCGGTGGCTCCCGGAAATTTCCTTTTGTTTTTTTCTGCCCGGCCCCCGCCCGGTTTTTTTATTGGGCTTCGTTGTGCTGGTATGCTGACATTGTTGGGAGAAGGATGGGTGGAAAACATTTTTCTCTTTGGGTTTTTTTTTAAACCCCCTGTTTTTTAATTTTGGGGAAAGTTTCTGTGTCAGAAGTATCCCTGTTCAGTACCCAAAGTTCACAATGTGCCTTCACGCGTTTTTTTTTAAAGGAACCTATGTTTTCTTAGGATAGAATCTGGTGTAATGGGTGTAAACATAGGTACACATAATCCGTTTTATTAGTTCCTCCAAGTTCTCTATGAAATTTAGACTGTTTTTTATTTCCTATGATGGATTTTTTCAAGTTTGGATATATAGCTTTCAAACGAAGTATCCAATTGCACAAAGATGGAATATTATAGAAAGGGCTAATACATATGCTGAAGAGTTTCTATTTCTTCTTTAAGATGTTTTAAGGTGGTATTTCAAATGAAATGATAAGATCCAGTAAGTTTGAGTGAACAGTCTGTTAAGAATATAAATTCTCATTTTGTTTGGAAATCCATGTTTTATATTGAAGAGGTATGTGACTTTCCGCATTCTTAGACCCTCTGGGTATCATAAGTTTTTGTAATTCCCTAAAGTTGTAATGTCCCCAACCATGTCTTTCACTCTTTTGTTAGAAGTTTTTTTTTTTTTTTTTTTTCCATTTTTTGACATGTGAATCTGGAGATCCACTTTGTCTTAGTAACATTGTGTGGATCTTTAAAGATTTTTAGCATTTGATCCTTTCGGCTGGGGCAATCATTTATAGCTTTAAAGGCAAATTAAATCACTTTCCCCCCTTCCGGGTGCCATAGCTTAGCCTGTTGTTTTCAGACTTTTAAACAGATAATAGCTGGATATTCGGGTGCTCGTATAAAAAACCCAACAAGAAAATTTTAAACAAAAAGTTTTAAAACCCCGGCCACTAAAACCCTTTACGAAAGGACGCAGGACCCCCAAAAATTTCATTGGGGAAAGAAATAGTAGAATGTCCACGTCTTCAAATGCATATTCTTTTTTTTAATAGTCCATAACAGCAACACAACGATGAACACACTAAAAAACGCCAACCTTTTTCAGGCCATTTACGGGCCCCTTCCTAAAGGCGGGGTTTACAAAATTTGTTCAGCCCCCATTTTATAAAAAATACCGACCAATCTGGCAATCAAAACATGTGTCATAAAAAGGGGGAAAAAAACAACACACGGATCTTCTATTTTAAATTTGGAATTTTTCATATAAATTTATTTTGTAATAAACCAGACCCTTTCCCCTTTTTCAAACCGAAGGGGTTTGGTTTGATCTTTAACAAAAGACCATACCCTCCTTAAACAACTTAGAACCAATCCCCTTTCCCTTTATTCTTTTGGTTCATTTGTGTATCAATGAGAGTACTTAGGGAGAAGCAACACAATACATAGTTAAAATACCCTTTCCCTACCCCGGGTCTTCCATTCTTTTAAAAAACACAAAAAAAAACTTTCCTCCTCATTTTAGACCTATTGTTTCTGGCATTTCATCTATAAATGAACATCGGGGGAGGGGGTTGACAGCCTCCTACAAACCTTTTAAACTATAACAACCAGGCTTTAAAAAAAGACTCTAAACATGTTCTTTTTATCCCTTAAAAAATTTGTATGGAACCAACCATGTTTTGGATTGCGCAAATGTCGCATCTCTTTAACCTGTTTTTCCCCAAACTAGGGGTTAATTGCAGGCTTGGTTTCTTACACCTATAGTAACTATTCAGAAAAATTAAAGCACTTTTTAGTGGAAGCGATATATTTTTTTTTGAATCAAAATTATTTTATGTTTGATAAAAAAAATTTTTTTCAACAAGGAGCAGAAATGGGAGCCAAATTTTTCCCCTCAAATGCTATAAATTTTTTTATGGCATGGTGGAAAACCTTTATATTTTAATTAGAAAATCCTTTTTTGAACATCTAAAATTTTTTGTTTTCATAACGACTTGGTGATTTTTGGAAGGGGGTGAGCATTATTTCCCTTTTTTTAGCGTCCTAAACTCAAATTTTGTAGATTAAAATTTACTCAAATAATTCTAATAAAAAACACCTTTTTGGATTTATTTTTTATTGGAATGAACAACTGCCCCCATATATATGAACCTTAGAAAGGACACAGCAGAAACCTATACTCCATGCCATGCCCAACCATCCCTTCACACTATAAAATCAATCCCAATAGGTGAACCTTTTGATTAAAACGGAACACCAAAGTCAACACAAATAGAAACAAACATGAAAGCTTTACAATCAACTAACAACGACAATACCCACAAAAATGACAGGGCACAGAAAACAAAGTTTCAAAAAACCCAGAGAAACCTTTCTAAATATAAAAATAAAAAAAAAATAAGGAAATAAAACCAAAAAACAAAAAAGGAATTTTTTCTACTGTAATTTCCCAAGAACAACAAATATCGCAAATTAAAATTTAAAACATCTACCAAACTTATACAATGATCCAGGGGGAAATTACAAAAACAAGAAGGCAAAAAAAAGTGTTTCCAAAAAAATTTTAACTCTTGGCAATATACTAAGCCAAACCCTTCTCCCAATAAGAAATTCAAAACCTACGGGTTAAATTAAATGGTTTTTTCAAATGTTTTTTCAAAAAAAAAATGATAGTTGTTTTATTTTTACAATTACAAACAGATTTTTTATCAAATTAAACGAAAGAGAAATCAATATACAGACCTTGTAAAACTGAATACAACTCCATTTGTATACTTAAAATCATGTGAAGAAAGTCAAAACAATATAAAGGTTCCACCCAGTCAACTAAAAGTTAGAATCCGAGCATCTCTCCGATTTAAAAATCAAATGAAATTTTATAAATTTCAAGTTTTTTTTTCTGCCATTTATCCAATTTTTATGACGAAAAAAACCCCAAAACAATACATTTAAACGGTTTTTGAAAGGGTTACACTTCCAAAAGAGGGGGGGATTTGGGTTTTGAAAATTTGTACAGCGAGGCTACTGGATCTTCTGTTAAGATCAACCAAAACCAACGGTTTTAATAAGAAACGGATCAGTGTTTTATACTAAAAATAATATATATGCAATGTATCAATTAACAAAAAAAATCCGTCCTGTATTTTTTTTTCCCTTTTTGATGATCACATGTCTTTTATTAGACCATGATTTGGTCGTTATTTTTATAAAATGGTGGCTGAACAAACTTTTTAACCATGCCCTGAGGAAGGCCCGAAAAGGGCCTAAACCGTTGCGTATTTTTATGTGTTCATCGTTTTTGTTGCTGTTTTTGGACTATAAATAAAAAAAAATTGGGGATTTGAAACGCTGGACATTATACTATTTCTTTTCCTCAAAAGAATTTTGCGTCCGCAAGTCCGTGCGTCCAGGATTCAGTGAGCCGGTAAAACTTTTTGTTCATAATCGTGATTATAGTTTACTTCATATAACACCAATTGACCAGATACCGACTAATAAAACCAATAGATACAATTTTTTTACAAAAAAAGAAACAATGGGATGTCAAGCTTCAAATATCAACCCAAAAGGGGCCAATGAATTGGTAGAATTAATAAACTAATGTATTTTGGGTAATTTGTAATTCTGATGTAACATTGATTGAATATTTTTTAATCAAATCTGAGTTAAAAAAATTTTTCATATTCGATATACAAAATCCCAAATTTACGAGATTTAAGTAAATTTTTTCCATATC
>JAODAL010060911.1:0-20620 GCA_025379985.1 Phyllomedusa bahiana | reverse complement strand
GAATCTGCCCGACCGGGGCCAAATGCCCCGGGGCTGCGTAAACGGGAAAACACTTGGGCCGCCCGGTGGCACCTTGTTTATATAGGGCATAGGCGGCAGTGCGGCCACTGCGAGGGCCGCCCCCGGGCGTTTCAACTGAAAACGCCATAATAAACCGGGGCGGGTGCGCCTGGGGGGCCACTACAGGGGGAAAGGCCGGGCTGCAAACGAACCCCGGAGCTCCGCACCAACAAACCCACGAGCCAGGTGACGAGGGGGGGCTGCCCCTGGGCCCCCTTCAGGGGCCCGCCGCTGAGGGCCTTTGGCCATTTTCCCCTTACGGGTGGGCACCAAAAATTTTGAACATTTTAGCTGCGGCCGCAACGGGGAAACCCCCCGGGCCCCCGGCCCCAGTTGAGGGCCCCGGGGTGAGCCGGGATTTTTCCGCAGGGGCCGTACTATCTTTTTCGGCTGGCCAGGCTCTGTGTTTTTGGTCACAATGTGAGGAGGCGGGGCAGGACGACAGTTTGTCCCGCCCCTGCCCCAGTGAGAAAATTAACCCACTTTACTGAGTTTCCCCCCTGCCTGTCTGTCGCGACTGCACCCTAACTCATTACAGAGCGGGCCCAGACAGGAACCCGAGCAGGGGCCGGTTATAGCCCCAGCCTTCCTTCCTATTCACCTCCCAGCATCTGTCGGGTCAGGGACCCAAGGGGGGGGGGGCCAAAATGAAAACCACACCCCCGGGAGTGACATGGGGGTTTTAAAGCAGGAAATCCTCATGCCCTGTCGGCTTTTGCCCCCCTCCCACGCCCTTTTTCCCCAACCACTGCCCGGGTGCTTTGCGGGCCCCCCCTCCTAAACGGGCCCTGGGGTTTCCTTTTGCCCCCTCCCCCCACTCCCTGTCCCCCTCCTAAACTGCCCTGTCCCCCCCTCACTGCCCTTTGGGGTTGCTGTGCCCCCCTCACTGCCCTGTGCGTGCTGTGCCCCCTCCTAAACGGGCCCCTGTGCACCCTCCTCCTGCCCTGTGCCCCTCCTCCGGCCCTGTGCGTGCTGTGCCCCCTCCTCATGCCCAAGGCGTAAATTTTTCCCCCCCCTCACTGCCCCGGGTGCCCCCTCCTCATTTCCCTGTGCTGCGGGTCCCCCCTTCCTCATTTCCCCTGTCCCGGTTGCGTCCCCCCCTCCCAAACTGTCCTGTGCGTGTTTGTGCCCCCTCCTCACTCCCCTGTCCCCCCTCCTCACTGCCCTGTGCGGGCTGTGCCCCCCCCCTTTCACTGCTCTGTGTGAGCTGTGCCCCCTCCTCACTGCCCAGTCCCCCCTCCTCACTCCCCCCTGGGGGTCTGTCCCCCTTTCCTCACTCCCTGTGGGGTCTGTGCCCCCTCCTCCTTCCCCTGGTTGTTTTGTCCCCCCCCCCCTGCCCTTTGCTTTGCTGGGGCCACCTCCTCATTTGCCCTGTGCGTGGGTGCCCCCCCCTTTCACTCCCCTTTGGGGGGCCTGTCCCCTCCTCATTCCCCTTGGTGTGCGTCCCCCTTCCTCATTTGCCCCCATGCCCCCCCCCCAAATTCCCTGTGGCTTTGCTGTCCCCCCTCCTCTGCCCCTGTTTTGGCGCTGCTAAAATTTTAGCACTCTTCTAAAACAGATCTTCACTGTTTTTTCCCCCCGGAGTGTACGGGTTCAGTGTACATTGTGGCTGTGTGATGTGGGGCATAAATGTGTGTGGGGGTGTAGGTGAATATAGGGCTTTTAGGGCTGTTTTTTTTAAATGCCCCTTTTTGGTGTTTTAAAATGCACATTTTTATCCCAACCCAAATGCCTTAAAAAAAGGGTGTTTTCCAAAAACTGCCCCAAATTTTTTTCCCCAGTTAAAAATAAAAGCCCCAGTTCATATTGCGACCTGTAGAACTTTTTCCCCATTGAAAAAAAAAGGGAAGTGGGGGGCATTGCTTACAACGAAATTAAGGAAATCGGGCAGGGTGAATTTTGGGGACTAAAATTTGCCCAAAGTATGCCCCCCAAAAAAAACGTAAAATCATAGAAATTCACAAAGGGGGACATTAAAAAATTTTCCCTATGGCCAAAGGGGTTTTCTTTATTATCCACCCAAAACCCCTTTCAGAGCTCCTCTCTTATTTTTTTCAGAGCAAAAAATTTGAAATGAAAAAGGCCCCGCAGTTTGGGTTGTATGGGCAAAAAAGGGAAACCCTTAGCCCAAAATTTTTTCCATCCCTTTGCCCCCCCTGTTTGCCTGATTTTACAGCATATTCCCTGGCACTTCCCTGTAGGGTCCCCAAAACAAAGCCCAAAAAGAGTTTTGGGGGATGTTTACCCGGGTTTTTGGCAGAACATTTTATACCGCCCCCAATAGTGGGTTTTTTTTTAGCAGGCGTGGTAGCCTTTACTTCAAAAGCGCGGGGGGTTTGGGCCCCCCAATTTTTTTCCCTATTTCCCGGCACTAAACCCCGAAAGAAGTGACATTCCCCTTCCTTTTTCCCGGCATCCCAATACGCGGTTTTGTAGCCGGGGAAAACCCAACCGGGAAATTCATAAGTTCTTTTGAAGCTTATAAATTTAAACCAAAATTTGCAGGGTGCTTTTCAGACGCTTTTCGGGAAAAATTTAATGCAGTGTGAACCAAAATTTAAAGCTAAAATGGGTGCGTTTTTCCAAAACAGCACATGTCATTTGGCCACGTAACTGTGCGCGCCGCTAAAAACGCCGTGTGAACCCTATTTTTACCTGTTAATTTTTTTATCTAAAAAGTAAAGGCCCAAAAACAGCGTTTTTTCCCCCACGTCAAAAAATTCCGGGGTTTGTAAGTTTGGGAATTTGGCAGTTTTGCTTCCCCTTTTTTAAAAAAGGTTTGGGCAAATAAAACGCCCAAAAGGGGTTGACACATCAATTCTTTGTCCCTTGCTTACAGCATTAGCAAAAAATTTCCCTGGGGAAAAAACAGTTTTGCCCAAAACGTTTAACAGATTTAAATAGCAAGAAGGGCCCCAGTCCCTTTTTTTTTTTTTTTTTTTTTAATTTTTTTTTTTTTTTTTTTTTTTATCTTTTTTTTTTTTTTATTTTTTTTTTAATTTTTTGGCGTTTTTGGGGGCAGATATTAGGAGTGTAAAAAATTTTGGTAATAAAAGCCTAAACTGTATTTTTACTAATTTGTGAGGTTTGTATTAGTCAGTCCCTTGGACACCCATGACTGTAAATACGGGCCCCTGCCTAAAAAGGGCCAAAAATTTATATATTTAAAAATTTTATTTTTTAAAAATTTAATTTAAATAAATTTATATAACTAAAACCGGCCCCATTTTTATTAGGTACAAAACCAAGCTATTTAACCCGGGTTTGGGGCCCCCCCTTTTGGGCCTTAAAGAACTGCCTAAATTTCTTCGGGGCCCATGTTTTAAAAAGGTGCTGGTTTCCTCGAGATTTTTTCCATATTAAACATGTTTGGCATCACACAGTTGCCCGCAGATTTGTCGGCGAAACATCCATAAAAGCGAACCCCCCCCGTTCCACCACATCCCAAAAATGCTCTATTTGGGTTTGGGGATTGGTGCCCTGGGGAAGGCCATTTGAGTACAGGAACTCTTTGGTCATGTTCAAAAAACCAGTCTGAAGACCCCCGCTTTTGACATGGCCCTTTAACCTGCTGAAAGTAGCCATCAAAATTTTGGGGTAATTGTGGTCTTTAAAAGGGGATGGACATGGTCACAAAAATACTCGGGAAAGGCTTTTGGGTTGAAAAACGATGTTTTAAAATTTTCCCCCAAAGGGGGCCCAAAAGGTCCCAAAGAAAAATTCCCCACCCCAGACCCCAAACGACCACCAGCCTAAAACCTTTGATACAAGGCAGGAGGGCCCAAGCTTTTGTTTGGGGACGCCAAACGCCCCACAAAATGGGAATGTCGTGCGGGGGGGGAAATTGGGGAAACCACCCGCCCGGGGCAACTTTTTAATTTTTAAATGCCAATTTTTTTCATATTTGGCAAATTTTGGACCCAGTTTCCTTTTCTTGCTAAAGGGGCACCGGTTGGCTTTGCTGGTCCCCCAATCTCCTAAAGTTACCGACTTTCGTTAGAAAAATGTTTTGCCTACCTTGGGTTGTAAAGGGTGGCAATTTTTAGTTCCTGTTTTGCCCAAAAAGTCAAATTCCCACTCCTTTGTCGGCATCAACAAGGCATTTGCCCCGAAGGGGCGCTATGATGTTTTTCTTTTTCGGACCATTCTCGAAAACCCCTAGAGATGGGGCTAAAAAACCAGGGATCCTTTTCGAAAAAATATAGCCCCCTTTGGGCACCAACCAACCATTCCACTTTGAAAAGGAAAATTCCCCTTTTTTCCCCATTTTGTCGATTGAATGCAGGGTTGTTTCCCCAGTCAAAAAACCTAAAGCATGGTTCCGCCTGTATTGGCTGTTGTTTTAAGGTTAACGACTGGGCCCGGTTTCCCTTTTTAATAAAAAAAGTTTGGGCCGGTGAGTTGTTTAAAATAAATTTTAAATAAATTTATATATTTTATATATATATAAACTATTACAGCGGACTGTAAAATTTTCCTTACGGGGGGGTATTATCCCTATCTTCCTACATGGGCCTACTTTACCTTTGTATAGTGGACCTTTTACCTCCCTTCTTTTTGGTGGTTTGTCTTGGCGGTTTTATGGGTTAATCGGGTTTGGGTTCTTAATAATGTATAAATTTTACCCTGTAGGGGTTTGGGGTTTTTTGGGGGGCCCACTTCCCCGTCTGCCCGGGGCCCATAATAAAAGGTTAAAGGGCCCCTTGGCTGAAGGGCCCTCTGTTTCCTGGGGAGAGGGCTCTGCCCTGCAGTTTTTAAACGGGAAATAGTAAGGACGGGTATTTCCCACTATTTGGGGGTTTTGTACTTTGGGCACCCTGGAAGTAGGAAGGAAAAGCCCAAGGAAAGTGGGTACAAAGTTTAAAAAACCTTTTTTTGGGCCGTGTTTTTCCAAAGGGTTACCCCCCTTGGGGGCCCCCCTCCGGGCCTTTCGAAAATTCCCTTGGTCCCTGCCGAACACCAAAGTACCCCTTGGTCCCCACCTCCTTTACTTTCCCCCTCCCTTGGTCCCCACCTGCCAAACCAACCCCCCCCTTGGTGCTTCCCCCGAACCCTACGTACCCCCTTGGGGCCTTGCGATCCTGCCCTACCTTTACCCCCCTTTGGGTTTGGGGGGAACCTGCCTACCACCTCCTTTTTGGCATTTTTTTTTTGGGAGACAATAATAAAATTTTTTGTATTGTTACATATATTTTTAAAATAGCATAAAAAATCAAAATTGATCAATAAATCAAAAAAAAATTAAAACTGTTTATTTCATACGGTTTTTATTGCATTCTTTGAATTTTTAAAGGGTTGCAAAAGGTTTAAACTAAAAAAAAATCAAAAACATTTGAAATGGGGGGTTTGGGGGGCCTGTGTCCCGGGGCTTTTTTTGAGTCCCAGCCCGGCCCTGTTTCATTACCATGGTTTCAAATTCACTGAATCTATTCTAATGCCCTTTTCTTTTATTTCCAGCCAAATTATGTTTTTAATTGTTTCCCGAAATTCTTTATTTTAAGCCCCTTTAATTTCCCTAATGCCCAAAATACAAAACCGAGGAACGATAAACCTTTAACATCATTTATAAATGTTTTTTCTTTACTTTGGGGTGAAATTTGAAATGAAAAATAGATGCAAAAAATGGAACCCCTTTCGATCTGTTGTTCCAAACATTTCTCTCTAGGTGAGAGCCCATTTTCTTTTTTTCTAGTATATTCTGTAAAGTAAAGTAAATGACCCAGAGAAGCTTTTGTTCTTGTCATAGAAAGTGATTTCCAGTTTCCAGCAGCTCTTTCTGCTGTTAAATGAAAGGACTTGCTAAATTATCTGTATTAGGTATATCTGTAGATTTTGGGGTTTTGGTACCAATTACCAGCTTTCCATAGTCTTATGAAATCAACATGCAATGTTTTCAACAGAAAATTGCCATCCCGGAACCAGTTAATATTGTTTGTTGAGGGACCACTGTATGTCTATATAAACATATTAGTGAATGTTGATAGATGACAATTACACACAGATGGGCAACACTGACATTACATTAGCTTTATTTATTTTGCTTCATTGTTTTTTTTTTTACTACTTTGTTCTTATCTCTATATAAATGTCAACATGTTGTAAGCACTAAGCTGTTAATAATCAGCAAGCTGCTAGAAGGGAGGACATTTGTTTGAGAGGTATAGGGTCATCTACTGACCTTTAGAACATGTAGCAATTGCACTTTTAAGCCATCTGCTGTGCGTCCATACTTAATATTAAACATATTCGGTACATTGGAGAGTAAGAGGGTGAGTATAAACAGCAACATTTGTTTTTAAATTTTGGTTACGTAAAGTTCATGATCACTTTTATCTATAGCTAGGTAATTTATGAAATGTATAATCAAAATAGTTACAGGGTATGAATGATAGAACATGAAAGCCCTGGAGAAGATGTTTCAATTAAACATTAGTATTGCTATTATTAACTATAATAAAAATCCAGCTGAGCATTACAAAACTTTCTAATACAATATATAGTATGCAGCATAAGTCTGAACTCCTTTGATATTACCACAGGAAATTATCTTGAGGGCCCAACCTCATTGTTTTGCATAATAGTCTTTACTGTTATTTTTGCAAACCCAGGAAATCTCGAAATCGTAATCATTTTTTTGTGAAAAAAACTCCTTTTTAAACATGCAGTGATTGAATCCAAATCATCTCCATGGGGGTTTTGCTTTCGATGGCACATTGATTAGGGCCCATTATTTGTAAAAAATGAGCCCTTTGGGGGGTTCTCAGGTAATTGAGGGGGTAGTCCACAGTGAGAGAGTCAAAAACTCTTTTGCAAAAATGTGACACCCAAAATCTGTTGGGCCTAGAGTATGGAGCGGGCGAGCGCTTATGTTGATTTCTCTCGGTTAAAACCCCATTGCTGTTAGACGCTTTTTATCCACAGGCATGCAATGAAATTTTTGTCCTTGGGGGGAAAAAAAGTAAAAAAAAAGTTAACATTTTTTAAAATTACAATTTAAAAATTAAAAAAAAATTTGTAAAAAAATAAAAATTACTTGTATGCTGAATTTATTATATTTTTATTATTATTATTATTTTTTTTAGGGCCATTAATTCCAGGGGCTGTAATTTGGGGGGAATTACATACAAAAACAAATATTAAACAATACAAGGGTGACAAAAATGCTGTAACTGAAACAGAGAGGAAAAGGACCCTGCCCGGAGGCTTACAATCTAAAGGGAAAGAAGGGGGGACAAAAGGGTGGGGCAGACATGTTTGTGGGCCGGGTGTATGGTGGTGGGGTTAAATGTTGGTTTAGGTTCTGAAAGTGGGTTTTCAGGTTGCTTTTGAAACGGTGAAGTTGGGGAGAGTTGATTTTTTGGGTTAATGAGTTCCAGGTGTGGGTGAACAGGGAGAATTTGGAGCCGGTTTTTGGGGCTGATGGAGGGGAGAAAGGGGAGAAGGTCGTGAGAGCAGAGATTGCGTGAGGGGGAAATATCTAAATTAGGGAAAGGATGGGGAGGGGAAAGGTTAGGGAGAGCCTTGTGGTCGGGTTTTTGTAATTTGAACTGAATTCTTTTGGGCAATGGGCACCCAGTAAAGGGGTTGGGAGAGGGGGGGGCAGGGGATTTGCGAGGGGGGAATCGAGGAGCAGGTTTGATGGTTGGGAGGGGGAGCGAGGGTGCAAAACTGGGGGCCACAAGAAGATTTTTGCAGTATCAAGGCGGGAGAGACGAGGGGTGGACTTTTTTTAGTGTGTAGAGTTGGGAAAGGGCGGTTCTAAAAATATTTTCGTGGAGGGGGGCAGGCAGGGGTGAGGGGCGGGGTGTTGGTTTAAAGGGATAAAGAGGAGTCAAAGGTTATCCCAAAGGCAGGGATTTGGGGACGGGTGAAGGGTTTGGCCATTAACAGTGATAGAGAATCGGTGGAGGGGTAGAGAGGGGACGGTGGAAAGATGAAAAAATTTGTTTTATTATTTTTATTTTTAAAGCACGGGGGAGAAGAAGGGGGAAAATGGATGTGGCCCTTTTGGGATCCGGGGAAAGGGAGTTAATGTCGGGCCCGGAGTTAAAAAAACTGGGGTCGTCCGTGTACGGGTGGTGTTAAAGCCATGCGGGCTATGGCTGCCCAGACCAAAGTGTAGTAGAGAAGAGGAGGGGGCCAGGCAGCCCCCTGAGGGACACCAAACAGGGGAGGGGGGTGGGAGGAGGGGGGTGCGGGGATGAGAGACACTGATTGTCCGTTCAGAGAGGTATGAAGAGATCGGAAGGGCCAGGCCCCGTGATCCCGGGGGAGGAGAGGATTTGTAGCGGATGGAGTGGTCGACAGTGTCAAAAGGCAGAGACAGGTGAGGGGGAGAAGGAGGGGGAGTGGGGTGAGGCTTTAGCGTTACTAGGTCGTTGGTGACCTGGTTGGGCAGTTTCAGTGGAGGGGTTTGGGCCCGGAACCTGATTGGAGGGGGTCAAGGAGGAGTTGGAGGAAGGTGGGAGGACAGGAAAGATAGATGTGCTCGAGGAGTTTGGATGCAAAAGGGGGCAGTGAGAGGGGCGTGTTGACGGAGGAGGGGCGAAGATGGTTTCTTAAGGATGGGTGTGATGGTCGCGTGTTTAAAGAGGAAGGGAAGATGCCAGGGAATGATAGATTGAAAAGAGGGGTGAGGGCTGGGAAAAAAACAGTGTAGGTCTGGGGTGAGGTAGGATGGCAGTGGCAAGGTTTCAGGTAGTAGGGTTTGGGTTTTTGGGAATAGAGAGGAAGGTTATCATGACTAACAGTGGGAAAGCAGGGTTTTGGAAGGTTTAAGGGGGCAGTGTCAGGGTGAGGTGGGTGGGCAAAGGTAGGGGTAAAAAAGGGGGGGTAGTGGGGACGAGGGGCAAGCTTTTTTTTGATGGGTTATTTATTTAAAAAAGGGTGGCAAAATTTTCCGCTGATAGGAGAGATGGGGGAGGAGGGCTGGGGGCCCAAGGAGAGGTTGAAGGTGTTTAAAATGTCTGGGGGTTTTGGGGACAAGGAGGATATGAGATTGGTGAAGTAATCCTTTGGTTTAGGTGGTGCAGACTTAAATGTGTGTACATTGTTTGTATGTGGTGAATCGTGTGGGGGCGGCTTTTCTTCCCGCGGCGTTAGCAATTCTGGAAGTCCCCCCCTTTTTTTGGGGAGGCGTGTGCCAGGTTGTTTTGATTTGGGGTTTTTTTGTGGAGAGGAGCGACTGATCAAGGGTGGTGGTGATTGTTTTTTTGTGAAAGCAGCGGCTGTGTTGGGTTTAAGTGAGAATTTGGTAGAAAGAGGGAAAAGAGTCAAGAGAGTGCGGGGGTTTGGGTTTTTTAAGTTTTGGGGGGGGGCAAATAGATGTGGACGGAGGGCGGTGGCGGGGGATGGTGGGAAGGTAACCCGGGTTTTGGCAGATATGGGGTGGGGGGTTTTTAGATGTCAATAGGGGGGGAGGGGGTGAAGATGAGGGGCCCGTGTGTGTCCATTCGTGGGGGTCCGGGGTACTTGAAGGCCCAAAGGGAAAAGCAGAGTGAGAATTTGCTGGACAGGGGGTGTGCACAATTGGGGTGTTAAAAAAATCCATAAATAGTGCAGCTAAAGATGCAGCGTGGTTTTATGTCCATGAGCAAGTGACAATGTTTTTGTGTGGGATGCCAGTGATCATTTACAGTATACAGATATAGCAAACCTAAATTTGACAGATAATAAATACATCATGAAATCGGGACATAGAAAGTTATGTCAACCTTTTGAATATTTTTGAATGGCCTTTGTTATGATCCAAGATTAGATAACATGTGATGTGAGGAAACTATTACAAATGTAGCAGAATTCAGCTTGATGATGATATTATGAGCCACTTGTATGAAAACTGTCTAGGTCCAAAACTAACTTTGTTGCCCATAGGAACCAATCAGAGCGTCCCTTTCATTTCATATAGTGGTCTGGAAAAATGAAAGGGGCACTCTGATTGGTTGCTATGGGCAACAAAGTGAGTTGTAGAACTAGACAGTTTTCACACATGTGGCTCATAATATCACCATCAAGCTGAATTCTCACATGAAAATGTTGGTGATACTGCCACTATTCAATTACTTAATAGGACATCATATTTAATCAGGTTGTGATCATATTAGGTATATCCAGTAAAGTTTATAAAGTTCATGACGTTGAGCAGTCTTTCTAAATAAATAAAGCAGAAATAATCTATACTAATTACCTCCTGGATAGATTTTTTAGCTGTAAGAAATCAAGACTCCTCTGCTTAAATTGATGGAGTTAGAATTTCTTGAAGCATGTCCAAATAGCAAAAATATCCAATTTTTTCATGGACTTTTTACTCTGTTTGTTTTCTCTTAGAAGCTGAAAACATTCATAAAGTTCATTTATCTTCAGTCCCTCCCATATGTATCATCAATTCTGTCTAGAATCATGTCATATAGAGGTAAATGATGCTAAAGCCGTAAGGCAGATGACTTACTAATGAGTCAATGATGTATATCGCTATGTACTGACAGAGATGAATGAAGGACAGAACATTCCACTTTACTAAAGCACTTTAAAAAATGATACACCTGTTTTCAATTTGACATCTAACACAAATACAGAGATGTATGAAAGAAAACATCAATTTAAAGCAAAGTCTTTACCCCTATGCTGTATTTCATATGTTACATTCGGAAATGTTACTTTGAAGTATATTTTATTGGAAAGTTTTTGCCAAAAGTTTTCTCAAACTGCAAACAGAGGTCTTTACAGTCCACAACTCCCAAGGGAATGGTATCACTCAACATACAGATATGTGCAACATACATTATAGAACAGGTGATTACAGACATAACAATTCAAGACTGGTATTAGTTACACTATTTTTTTTTACACAGGCAAATAAACTCTTTATACCCCCTCCCAACAGATTATCATCAATTAAAATCTTAAAATTGTATTAATGATTATTATTAGGGTAGTTTTCTGAACTAGGTGTTGTCTGAATGGTTGTCCAATAAAGCAATCCTCCTTTCATAGAAACATAGGGGCATCATCTATGAAAACTGTCTAGGTCTAAGACTTTGTTGCCCATAGTAACCAATCAGAGCTTTTGATTGGTTGCTATGGGCAACAAAGAAAGTTTTAGACCTATACACTTTTCATACATGAGGCCCATAAAAGACTGACAGCAGAAAAAGACCATATGATCCATCTTGTCTTCCTTATAATTTTTTTTTGTCACAGGACAATGGTGGACCCCCTGTGCCGATCACAAGTCTTGGCATAGTGCCTCAACAGGGAACAGAGTTTAAGGGGCCCATGGTTTTTACCCTCAACCCCCTCAAGGGGACTTGGACTGCGCTGCAAGGAAACTCCCAGGTCTCAATGCCGGCTAACGTGCAGGCGAAGTACAGAAGTGTGAGGCATAGGTATAGATGGCTCGAAAGCTGTGGGTCAGGGCAGCTAGCATTCTAATCTAGTCAAGGTCTCAAGTAGGAGGTCAATCATAAGTGGAAGACATGCCCATAGATCAAAAACGGAAAATACAACAGAAACTAGCTGAAACTCGCAAGGAAGCACACCACCAATCTGGCAAGGGTCATAGGGAGAATGCTCTCAAAAATACCTGTAGGTAATCGGTGATTGGTTGGGGGAAATGAGGTGGGCACTGACCCTTTAAATCGTCATGTGCATGCCTCATAGTGGAGAGCTGAGAAGCACATGCATGAGGAAGGGAGGACATTTCCTGGTGAGGTAAGCTAGCGTGATGCCATGGGGAGAGAGAAGCGCCACATGAGTGACATTAATTTTACGAAATATAGGTATGTTATAGGTATGTTTACATTCACTTAGTGTTCATTTTCCAATCACATCTTCTGGAGGCTTGTTCTAAGCATCTACTACTAGTGTTGAGCGAACAGTAAAAGTTTTAGTTCGATTAGAACCTCAAACTTTTGTGAGTTCGGTTCGAAGTTCTAGTTGAACTCAAACTTTGAAATCCAGTCTATGGGAGAAGATGTTCTGGTTAATTTCTATACCTATACAAGTGAGGAGAAGCTGTAATTACCATCCATAACAGTAAACTGGATACGTGGAACAACTTAATGAAGAAAATTTGTCCTTAAGAGTGACAGAAAATAATTGAGAGGCTAAAATACTTAATTCCTTTCAATGGCTAACTGCAAAGATGAGGACAGCTTGCAAGCAGGAGCGTAGTTGTAGGAGGTGCAGCGGCAGCAGCTGCTATGGGGCCATGCATTCTGAGAGGGCCCAAAAAGCCCCTTTCACACATAGTAGATTTGGAGACGGTGAGTTATACAATTACTGAACCCTCAAAACTGCAAAAGCTGAACTTTTGGGCACTGAGTAAGATTTAGCAAATCCAAGCACTCTGTATAATATATATCCATGTATATGAGAGCTAGGCATTATGTGAAACATAATAACAGCTTCTGGGTGTGGGAAATATGCAGCCAGCAATACTAAACTCCTTAACTCTTGATGTCTATGGAGAGGAAAATGCTATCTAACTAACTAATAGCAGTTAGAGACTGGCGGATTTCTCAAAAATTCGATTCGCCGAGTTCGCAGAATTGTCCGACAAAATTCACTTCGACCAAAAAAACAGCTATTTCCTGGCTTTAGGGTGCTGTAGAACATTGTGACATACTCAAATATGCAGAGGGAGCTTGGTTTGGTCTTCATACAATGCTGAGTTTTAGTATGACACACACATGACTGCCGCCGCTCTTAGAATCGCTTCACTCTAAAATTCCCTGGGCACTTACGGGGGAAAACTGACCAAAAAACTGAAGCGGGAATGCAGCCCGAAAAATTCATGCCAGCGCCAGCTGGAAAAAGACAAGCTGAGGGCTAAGATCCTACGATAGCGTCAAACAACACAGTAGTATGTTACTGGAGCCGGCACAGGTCTCAGCACAGTAAGGGAACCTAACAGCAGGGGTCACTCCATGAGGCCAGAGCTTTAAACCGTCACAAAATATGACAGAACCTGTTCTGTTAAATGATGATACATGTAGAGGCCCCCCGAATGAGGGGAGAGGGTGTCGGCAGTAATTTTGCGTTGACGTCTCTGATCATTTTGCCCTTCCTTTCATCCATCAGTGTCCGCTTTCAATCGGTCAATAATCCATCAGTATTGCTGATGCCAAAAACAAACAGGAGTTGATCCAAAACAGAGATGACCAGTAAATGGGATATTTGCATGTCTTCTGTGTTTTGTATCCACTCCTGCAGGGGCGTTGCTAGGGTCCCAAAACATCCGGGGCCCGGGCCCTTTGTGTTAAGTTTTGCTCAGTAGGGTGCAGTTCACGCCCCATTGTGAACTGCAGCATGTATTTTTACAGAGAAAAAACTGTAGCCAGCAGGTCCCTCTGATATTTATTCTCCCCAGAACGGGTAATCCTAGCTGTCAGTGAGACCTATGAATTACCATAATGTCGGCCCGTATGTCGGGCGTATTGAAGCGCAATTACATGCCGAACTACAGACCGACATTACGTGGTGTGAACATACACAGTGTATTTTTGGGGCATAACTGCTGTAATGCTTCCAAAGTGCGCCCCACAAATACGGTAAAATCATAGCGGTGAGGGCTCTGGTTACTGGTTGTTTTCCCTGGAACACAGAACCCGCCCGTAAAAAGTGACAGGCCACTTCTTTCAGGGGGAGAAGTGAAAGTGGATGGGAGGTGGCCGTATATCAGTGCGCAAAGGTACGCTGTGTGAATATACCCTTAGGCCATGTTCACATGGTGTATTGCCACATGTACTCTACACCCCTCAGTACGCTGTGCATTTTGGAAGTGCACGTTGTTCAGGGGGGCCTGCTCCATTCACTACAATCATCAGCGGCGCGTAAGCGCCACGAAGAAGTGACCTGTCCCTTCTCTCCCCAGGCATACGATACGATCATATTGTATGGGAGGAAACAGACGTAATTCATAGTTCTCTATGAGAGCTATGGATTACCATAATTGTGGGGCACATGTTTGGTATATTGATGTGCAAATACGCCGCAAAATGTACCCTGCAGTTACGCCGTGTGAACCTAGCCTTAGCCTGGCTGCAGCAGCTAAAAACATAGGCAGCCCTGACAAATGACAGGTATAAAAATTCTATTCAAATATAATTCATCATCAGGTTGTAGTTTACATGTGTAAGGGACAAACAGGCAGGATTATGTTTTAGTCACGTGAATGAGGCGATATTGTGATATTTGTGTACATACAGTACATACACATTTGCATACATGCATATACACACACACACACTTACATACACACATTACACATACACACACATGTATACACATACACACATATGTATACACATACACACATGTATACACATAGACACACATGTATACACATACACACACATGTATAGACATACACACATGCATACACATTCACAAAACATGTATGGGACACATTAACATATGTTTTACATGCACAGACATTTTTTACATTTAGTTCACATTCATGTTGTTTCACTATTAAACTATCTAGCATTGGTCTCTACAGTGAGGTTTTCACTCACTTGAGCCCTTCATGATACGGGACCTGTGGAAGTTCTGTTGACTCCAAAAACAAAATCACTGTAGCTGCAGGCATGAGATGGTGTGGGACCCGGGAGCACGGCAGGGGGCGGAGCCTCTCACTCGCTGTGTGAGGCTGAACTTCCTGACTCTTGTGCGGGACATGGCTACAGGGCACAGAGTCAGGAATTTTCACTGAGTGAGCACCCGGCCCCCTCCCTTCCTAAGCGCGACAGTCTCCCTGCCCCCCCGCAGGTCTTACTTAAACCCTGAGCTGCATGTGCGTCCAGGGGAGACACAAACAACGAAACAGAATGTCAGCTCGAAAGGCACAAAGCAGCTGCTGACGATCTGAGGTTCGGGGCACAGGCAGGGCTATTCGGGGCTTGTGCCCCGAACATTACTGCCTAGCGATGCCCCTGCACTCCTGCTTTTGGCTATCAATCCTGATGCTTTTCATTCCTTCTGACAGATGAAAAGAATAGGAAAACCAAACATAGTGGCAACGTCATAGAGTGGTGAGGGTAGAAACAGCATTAGGAAACCACAGGGTGTTCCAGTGAGACAACGGTAACTTGGCAGCAGCATGAGTAGGCCACAGAGTGGCACAATGACAAATTTGGGGGTGGGGCCGCAACATTTGGAGCCACAAAGTGGCATAATGACACAGTGTGGAGTGACGTCATCAACAGCGCAGCTGAGGTCCCGACAGTGGCACAATGACAGAGTGTGGGGTGGCACCAACAGGAGTAGGCCACAGGTTTGGGACAATGACAGGGGTTTGGAGGTGAAAAGAAGCAGCAACAGCATGAGGTCATAGAGTGGCACAATGACAAATACTGGAGGTGGCACCAACAGGAGTAGGCCACAGAGTGGCACAATGACAGAGTGTGGAGGTGACGGCAGCAGCAGCAGCATGAGGTCATAGAGTGGCACAATAACAGAGTATGGAGGTGACGGCAGCAGCATGAGGTCATAGAGTGGCACAATGACACAGTGTGGAGGTGACGGCAGCAACAGCAGCAGCAGCATGAGGTCATAGAGTGGCACAATGATACAGTGTGGAGGTGACGGCAGCAACAGCAGCAGCATGAGGTCACAGATTGGCACACTGACACAGTGTGGAGGTGACGGCATCAACAGCAGCAGCATGAGGTCAGAGAGTGGCACAATGACAAATTCTGGAGGTGGCACCAACAGGAGTAGGCCACAGAGTGGCACAATGACAGAGTGTGGAGGTGACGGCAGCAGCAGCATGAGGTCATAGAGTGGCACAATGACAGAGTATGGAGGTGACAGCAGCAGCATGAGGTCAGACAGTGGCACAATGACAGAGTGTGGAGGTGGCACCAACATGAGTAGGCCACAGAGTGGCACAATGACAGAGTGTGGAGGTGACAGAAGCAGCAACAGCATATGGTCTAAAAGTGGCCAAACATGACAAATACTGGGTGGCACCAACTTTGGGGGGGGGGGGGAGTTTTAGGCCAACCGGAGTGGCACAATGACAGAGTGTGGAGGTGACGGCAGCAGCAGCAGCATGAGGTAATAGAGTGGCACAATAACAGAGTATGGAGGTGACGGCAGCAGCATGAGGTCATAGAGTGGCACAATGACACAGTATGGAGGTGACGGCAGCAACAGCAGCAGCAGTATGAGGTCACAGATTGGCACAATGACACAGTGTGGAGGTGACGGCATCAACAGCAGCAACAGCATGAGGTCAGAGAGTGGCACAATGACAAATTCTGGGGTGGCACCAACAGGAGTAGCACAAATGAGTGGCACAATGACAGAGTGTGGAGGTGACGGCAGCAGCAGCAGCAGCATGAGGTCATAGAGTGGCACAATGACAGAGTATGGAGGTGACAGCAGCAGCATGAGGTCATAGAGTGGCACAATGACACAGTATGGAGGTGACGGTAGCAACAGCAGCATGAGGTCATAGAGTGGCACAGTGATACAGTGTGGAGGTGACGGCAGCAACAGCAGCAGCATGAGGTCACAGATTGGCACAATGACACAGTGTGGAGGTGACGGCAGCAGCAGCAGCAGCAGCAGCATGAGGTCATAAAGTAGCACAATGACACATTGTGGAGGTTACGGCAGCAACAGCAGCATGAGGTCATAGAGTGGCACAGTGATACAGTGTGGAGGTGACGGCAGCAACAGCAGCAGCATGAGGTCACAGATTGGCACAGTGATACAGTGTGGAGGTGACGGCAGCAACAGCAGCAGCATGAGGTCACAGATTGGCACAGTGATACAGTGTGGAGGTGACGGCAGAACTAGCAGCAGCAGCAGCATGAGGTCAGAGAGTGGCACAATGACAGAGTGTGGAGGTGGCGGCAGCAGCAGCAGCAGCATGAGGTCATGGAGTGATACAATGACACAGTGTGAAGGTGATGCCAGAAGAAGCAGTATAAGGTCTGATAGTGGTACAATGACAGAGTGTGCATATGGATGGCAATACCAGTCCCTGGGAGGCAGCAGATGTGTGGCATCAGACGGGTGGCAGCATCAGAATAGTGGCTGAGGTAGGTAGTTAGAATCCAGACTAATTTCTCAAAGTTTTGGGGAGGCGCCATGGTGGATGTGATCTGATGCCTAAGGCATTGGTGTGTGGAAATCCTGACCGATCCACACCTGATTCATCTTGACAAAGGTCAGTCTCTCCACATTTTGGTTTGACAATCGAGTTCTTGGGGTAACTATGGCCCCCGCCGCACTGAACACCTGCTCTGATGCCACACTACTGGCCGGGCAGGACAGTTTCTCTACTGCAAACTCGGCAAGTTGCGGCCACACATCCAGTTTGGCTGCCCAGTAGTCCAGCGGATCTTCTAACTGGGGGGGTTTAGAGTGCTGTCCAAGTAGGCCACCCCTGCTGGTTCAGGGTCTGCTCCAGGTCCTGCTCCCTGCTGTGGTGAGTGACCTCTCACTAGGCGGGTGAAGGAAGACTGTTCATCAACGACTCCAGACTTGGTTGTGCTGATGGAGCTGGTACTGCTCCTAACCCCACCACTTTCCCACAGCAGCCGTGGCAGTGGTACATGAGTGGTGAGGAACCCCCGGGTCAGACCTGTCAGAGGATGGACCATGCTGCACATAAGCAGCTGCAACGGGACAAAGGGAGGATTTCTCTATAATTACTTGAGTTTATCCTCCCTCTCAGCGGGCGGGAAAAAAGGCCCCCATTTTGGAGGGTTTAGCAGGGTCCAAGATGGTGGAGAGCCAGAAGTCATCCCTCTGCCGGATGGTGACTATTCGGCTGTCACTAGCCAGGCATGCTGCGAGCCATCTGCACAAGTGACTCCAAGGGACTCCCTGCCTCCATCTTCACTGTATACTGCCACAGTGTTTGGGGGTCATCTGCCTCATCTTCCTCATCTCCATCTACCTCCTCCAGCTGCTCCTCCTCTCCTGTCACCTGTGTAGAAAAATCACTCATTTCACTAGACAATGCTTGTGCTCCAATGTCCTCCTCTTCCTCCTCCTCCTCCTCCTCCTCCACGTCAACGGACTTATATGGCTGCAAGTTGTAGTCTCCATGTCTCCAGTCCCCTGTCCAGACAGATTTTTCAGCATCTGTTCCAGGACATGAAGCAGTGGAATGACGTTATTCATCCTTTAGTCCTGGCGACTGACAAATAATGTCGCTTCCTCAAATGGCCTCAGCAAACCGCAGGTGTCACGCATGAGCTGCCACTGGCTGTCATCAAAGTTACGCAGGGGAGTACTGCTGTCCGCTTGGATCATCAAAAAATCGTTAATGGCATTTCTCTGTTCATACAGTTGGTCTAACATGTGCAGGCTGGAATTCCAACGGGTGGAAACATCGCATATCAGCGTGTGTTGAGGGAGGCCGTTCTGCTGCTGCAGCTCGAGGAGGATTTTCCTGGCTTTGTAGGAATGGATGAAGTGCATGCACAGTTTCCTGGCCATTTTAGAATGTCTTTAAGATCTGTGGAAGACTTCAGGAACCTTTTCACAACCAGATTGAACACGGCGCCAGGCAGGGGCTCATGGGGCATCCTTCTCGGTGCAGCGCGACACCATTTTTCCTCCCCCTTATCCATCACCATGGTTTCCCATTTGCAGTTGGCGCGGAGGAAAGCACACATCATTTTCTTGCTGCATGACGCGGAGCAGTTCCTCCCCTGTGTGACTTCGTTTGCCGAGGCAAACGAGGTGTAGAATTGCATGACACCGCTGTGTCCTGCACATGTGGTATGATGGAGCAGCATTTGTGGAGGCTGAGGTGGTGTTGGAGGAGGAGGCGGACATTGGCGCAGGAGCAGCAGTTTGACAACGTGGAGGAGATAGCGGCGTCTCCTGTCGAAGTTGTTGGTGTGGCTGGGCAGGAAGCACATTCACACAGGTGGCCATAAGGACATTTTAATGGCCTGACCATAGTTACAGCTCCAAACGTCCGCGCTGCCATGCACCTTGAAAGAAACCGATAGGCTCAAGGACTGGCCCACCTTCTGTTCTACATATTTGTGAAGGGCTGGTACTGCCTTTTTGGAAAAGAAATTACGGCTTGGAACTCTCCACCTTGGCTCGGCACAAGCCATTAGTTCTCTGAATGGTGCAGAGTCCACAATTTGGAAAGGGAGGGACTGCAGTACCAACAACTTGGACAGGCGCACAGTCAGCTTCTGCACTTTACGATGGTTGGACGCATACTGTTGTCTCTTGGCAATCGCCTCGTTGAACGACTGCTGGCACCATGAGTAGTGAGGAGCAGGAACATCTGGACCGGGAGATGATGGCAAAGAGAAACAGCTCTCTTCGACAGAGGTGGTGGAGCCTTGACTGGCTGAAATGGCATGCATGCCACTAGGTGCTGCTGCTGTTGTTGCGGCAGCAGGATGGACCACCACATCTGAAACACGTTTCTCCCAGGCCACTGGATGGTGATGCTGCATGTTTTGAAGCAGGGCAGTGGTGCCAACGTTAGCTCCCTGGCCACGCTTCACTTTCTGCCCACAAATTCTACATATACACATGTTCGGCTCCTCTGGTGTCTTAGCAAAATACTGCCACACTGCCGAGTAGGGGATTTTACCACCAACTCTCCACACTAAGTGACTACTAACGCCGTTGCCTCGCTGAGCCCCTGTGCCGCTACTTTTTTGGACCTGCAAAGTGGGTTTTTTACCCCGTGGCCATTTGGCTCCCGATTTCGCACTGCTGGCACCCTGCTGACTACACACTACCACACTACTGACTTGCTGGCTGCGCCACTGCCTGACGCGCAAGCTGACACTCTCTTCACCCGGCTCCCAAGTGCGAGCGGCTACATTGTCATCGATTTGTGTTTGCTCGTCACTGCTATTCTCCTTTACGTTCTCAGAATGCAGAGCCTGGCTGCTTGCAACATAACCTTCCGTGCCACTCTCCATATCACTACTTTCCCGCCTACTGCAAGAAGCAGCGGATGTCTGCCCCACCTCTTCGCTGCCAAGTAGCTGCTGACTGTCCTCAAAGAGTTTGTCCTCGCTGTATAGTGGCGCTGAGCACAGACCATATAGTAGATCTCTGGCTGAGGGAACTGGATGGGACAGAGGCGGGTTGAGGACAGGTGAGGGCCGCTGACCCGCTCCCTGGCCATGCAATAAGGGTTGTGTCTGACGTTCCAACCCCCTCTTGGCTGGGGTTGTCAAAATGTCATCTGGGAGGAAGTGGATGACCTAGTCAACCAATCAAGAACCCTTGGGTTGCTGGTAAACACACGGCCGCTAGATTGACACCGGCAGTTTGGCCTCACCGGTGACCCTGTGCGACATCCCATACTGTGCTGCGACCCCGTGCCTGCTCCAGGAACGTTTGTGCCACTGCTATTCGCTTGTGAAGAGCCTGCCAACCTCTCTGTCTGACATACTGTTGATCAAAAATTTACAGACTCTGTTTAATGAAGATGTCTGTATATGATAAATACACACCCTGTATTTCACTCCAAGTACAACACTAACAGGATAGAGGATTCCCAGAATCTGAAATTCCCTAATAATACAGCAGGAGAAATTGAAATAATGGGGCA
>JAODAL010060910.1:0-20621 GCA_025379985.1 Phyllomedusa bahiana | reverse complement strand
GGAAAACCCAAAGAAGTTTATGTTTATCAACATGAAAAATTTTTGAGATCTCGGTTCAATATTTTGATAAAAAGATGTTTAAGCTCCCCACACTTTCAACGTGATCTCAAAACGGGCAGTCCATCCTATTTTCCTCTAATCGAGCCAATCAGGCCTCCGCGGGTAAAACCGACCTCCATTATTCAGAGAGAAAAATAAAAAACACCAACCCTGAAGTCCCCCTTCTTTGACAGCCTGTAGGTGGGGGGGCAGAAAAAACAAAAGGAACACCCTTTCCCTTCCCCCTAAGGTTAAAATCAAATGTCACCAGTAAACGTAGTTTCTGCAACAAAACATTTCTGAAAAAAATTGCAAAAATGGGTGCCAGGCAGGGTGCGGCACACATTAATTATACATGTCGCAACCCGCCGCCGCCAGCGGGGACATTTTTGCAAAAAGGGCATACACAACGTGGAAATCCCCAAAGAAGCATTTATGCTTCTATCATACATGAAAAAAAAATTTAGACTCTCGGGGTTCAATTATTTTGATCAAAGATGTTTAAGTGCCCCCGACTTTCAAAGTGTTCAAAACGGGAGTCCTACTATCTTTACCTCTCAAAGAGCCAATAGGCCTTCACGGTCACCCGACCTCCATTTTTTCGGAGAAAAATTAAAAAAAAACCCAACCCCAAACCCATTAAGGCATCTTCTATCACATAACACCCGGTTCTACGCTGATGAGAAAAAGAACCCGAAAGCTGTCACGATGGGTGACCAATCCCCTGGGAACAACTGGGTGGTATAATGATAGCCTTTTGTTCTGGGAATATGAATTTGCACCAATTTTTTTTACCATAGAGCCGAATCTGAAAATGTCTCAATACAGTATTGAATCTCATAAATGAGAAACAGTAATTCCCCTGAACCAGATATAAGGCAACCAGTATCCAGTTCTACACTGATGAGAAGTAAGAACCATGAAGCGCTGTTAAAAAGGTACTCTTCCTTGTGGAGAACACTCTGGTTTGACTTGTATATGATAGTGTTCTATGTTCTGGAGGAAAGTGAATTTGCATATTTTTTTTTACCATGGAGCTTAGCCTGAATATAAATTTTTAAAACACCATGGGTCCATAAAGAGAAAAAGTAAAACCTATGAACTACATATAAGGCATCTCTCCAGCCAACAGATATCCTGTTCTGCACTGATGAGATGTAAGAACCCTGAAACAGCTGCCTACCGATAGATGACTCTTCTTTATGGAGAATACTGGGGTTTGGTTAGTATAAAATAGTCTTTTTTTATATTAAAGGAAAGTTCATTTTCTTTCCCCTAGGTGACCCCGAAAAAAGTTCGTAAAACCACTGGGGGTACTAATAATTCCCTAAACCACTATAGGGATCCTTTGTCAAATAAAAACCAGGGTTTACGCTGATGAGAAAAAAGAACCCTGATCCTGTTTAAGATGGGTTACCCTTCCCTTTTGGGGGAAAACCGGGGTTTGGGTAGTATATTAGCCTTTTATTTCGGAAAAAGTGAATTTGCACCAATTTTTTTTTACCGTAGAGCCGAACCTGAAAATAATACACCATTGAATCTCCTAAATGAGAAACAGTAATTCCCCTGAACCACATATAAGGCAACCAGTACCCGGCTCTACACTGATGAGAAGAAAGTACCCTGAAACAGCTGTCTACAGATAGGTGACTTTTCCTTGTGGAGAACACTCTGGTTTGACTATTATGATTCTCATAAGTGACAAAAAGCAATTCCCTTGACCCCAATATAAGACATCTCTCCAGCCAACTAATATCCTGCTCTGCACTGATGAGACGCAAGAACCCGAAAAAAGTGCCTACCATAGATGCTTTCTTTTTGGAGAATTCTGCGGGTTTGGTAGTATTGTAGCCCTTTTTAATTTTTGGAGGAAAGGGAATTTGCTAAAATTTTTTTACCATGGAGACTAGCCTGAATATGTCTTTATACACCACTGGGTCTCATAAATGAGAAAGAGTAATCCCTCTGAACCACATATAATGCATCTTCTTTCCAAAAAAAATACCCTGTCTGCATGAGAGAAGCAAGAACCCTGAAACAGGGTTTCGACCTAATGAGGTATTTGTCACTTGACAAAGACCTCATTAGGTCAAAATGTTGCACTTTGGATGGTTTTTTTTGAGGAATAAAGGAAGTGCTTTGTACATCTACTAACCCACTGGATGCTGTCTCCTATATGGATGTTTGCTTGTACTGATAGCCCCGTGGATTCAGGGCTTTGAGACGTGTGCATCCAAGATATCTAAAGGTTGCTCTGCTGGGTTCCTACTAACTTTGTGGAGTACACCACTCAGTGGTACTAAGTAATCCCGCTGAACCCCATGTAAGGCATCTGTCTAAGCAAGTAATACCCTATTTCTCACTGTAGAAAAGAAAAACCCCGAAAAAATTTTTTTTGAAAAGTGACTCTTCTTAGGAGGGAAAACACAAAATTGTTTGCTTGAGAAAGGCGACATGTTGATGGGCTGAAACGTTGCAATGGTGTTACTCACTCTGGAATAAAAAGTGATTCCTGCTTTTAATATGCTGTCGTCCAACAACGTCATTTTTGCTGGGACTCTTCCCTATGGAGATCACTCCGGTTTGGCAAGTATATGATGGTGTTCTATGTTCTGGAGGAAAGTGAATTTGCACAATTTTTACCATGGAGCCGAGGCTGAAAATAAATCTCAGTATTCCAATGGGTATCACAAACGAGGAACAGTACTTCACCTGAACCACATATAAGGCATCTCTCAAGCCAACTAGTATCTGGTTCTACATTGATGAGAAGAAGGTACATTGAAACAGGTATCTGCAAATGGTTGACCCTTCATTATAGAGAACACTTTGGTTTGACTAGCATATAATAGTGTTCTATATTCTGGAGGAAACTGAATTTCACAATTTCTTAATATGGAGCCTAGTCTATATAAGTTTTTACACAAAACCCCCTGGGTTTCATTTATGGAAAATCCCTTTAACCCCCTAAACCCGCTTTAAAAGCGATCTTCTGGCAAATTCCGGGCACCCCCTGTTCGCCCCCTGATGGGGAATTTAAAAACCCTAAAGCAGCGGTTAAAAGTTAGGGGGACTCTTTTTAAAGGGAAAAACATTTGGGTTTGGGGTAGTATAAGAAAATTTTCTCGCTTTAGAGGAATTTTAATTTGCATAGAAAGGGGGAAGGAAATTGTGGAGTTTTTTTAAAGCGGGGCCCAAGGGGAAATTGAGGTTAGGGTTTAAATCCTGGGGTTTATTGTTGATAGGGAGAGAGGCTAAGCAGTGACCTCTCTGCTATGGAGGTAGCACAGCAAGAACTTTAAGCTCTCTCAGCTTGGTGGTTACGGGAAAAACCCCAAGGGAAAAAGTATAAAAATTTTCTGGGGGTATAACTGAGGGGCCCACATTTAAAAAACTAAACCAAATTTTTTTTCCCATTTACATTTGCTCGTTCTTTCCTTGTACTTGTGGCGGGGGCATGTGTAACTCAGCCCTTTTTGCTCCAACAGTCCCTGCTCCAGGACCCTATATTTTGGCATTTTTAAATGTTGTCCAGGGGAATTAAATTGAGTTTCAGGGGATTTTATATTTTTTAAAAAGTTTGGCTCCTGTTGTCACTGTTGTTACTGTTGTCCCGTTGGTAAAATTTCACAAAAGGGCCTTTTATGTTCCCCCCGTACGGGGTTCCTCACTATATTGTTGGGATTTTTTAGGCAAAAATTTGCCCCAAAGGGCCCCAGAGCCCTTAGTTGGTAACACCGGACTGATAGATTCAGCAATCAATTTTTTTAAAAGGGGGAATAAAAAAAGGAAATAGTACTTTTGAAATTTTTAAAGAGAAGATGCCCCAAAAAAAAAAAAAACTTTTTTTTTTTTTATGGATCTAAAGATGCAGGTTCCCAAAGCAGTCCCAAATTTTAAATTCTCCCAAAAATTTCCCCTGTTTAGCGGGAAGTAATGAGAGCACCCTTCTGGGTCCCCTTTTCTGTATTTTTTTAAAAATTTAATGTATAATGCTGTACAAAGCTGCTCCGGGGATGTAGGGATAAGGAAAAAATTTTAAAAAGTAAAAAATTTTAATAGAAAATTTTTGTTTTAATCTGAAAATGCCTTGCCTCCTGCTGAATGCAATGCGTGTTAAACCCTTGGGGTTTGGGGAATTTGCTTCTGCTTTTCACCCTTTGCATTGGGTTAAATTCCTAAAAAGGGCTTGTCCAGGTAAATTTTTCCCCTTCCTGCGGGACCCTTTTAAAAGGAAAATTCTACAAGCAGTCAGGGCTTAAAGAAATTGGTGTTGTTGGGAAAAGGGGCCTGCTGCATACCTAAAACCCTCTGAGCCCTGTCTGTGTTGTTTTCCCTGTGCAGTTCCCCCGGGCCCCTGTGCCATTTTCCTTTTTCTTTTCCCTCGGGCGTTGCTGGGGGGTTTTCCCCGGTCCCTTTTGGTTTTCCCAAGTCCCCCCTCTCCTCGTCTGCAGTTTCCCTTTTGTCCGTGACCCCTTGGCCCTCCCCTTTGGATTTTCTCATTCAGTGACTGGGGTTTTCCTGTATTTTGGGCCTTTGCCCCTTACGTTCCTAAAGCAGTAGGTCAATTTGTTCCCCACCTTTCCCCCCAAGGATCCCTTTCCCAAATTAAAACCGTTTCAAGGATTCTTTTATGTTCCATGTAGCTTTGTTTTCCCAAAATAAACCTTAATTCCAATTTATCGGGCGGCACACTAAAAAATAAGAAAAAAATTTCAAAGGCTATGGGTTTTTTTTTAAAAAAAATGCTTTATGCTAAGGAATTGTGAAAAAATGGGTTTCTTAGTTTACAGTTTTTGTAAAACGTTATAAGCTCACCCTAACAATTGCATAAGGGGATCCAGCACAGGTGAGTTCCTAACACTAAAATGTTACCTCTCTAGGTGCTGTTCAGACTGTCAACATCTCAGGTGAGTGAAAGAATTGACTACAGAATACGCCTGTTCTGGTTTAAAAGAGGTAGGCGGTGTGCAGAAAGCCAATGTGCATCCACTCATCATACAGACTACAAAAATACTCTATTTGACTCTGCACCATCCAATCAGCATTTTTTGAATAAAAACTTAAGCATAGGCTGCACACTGGCTAGGCAATAACATACATTATTCCAAATATCAGCGGACACAATAAACTAAGATCCTAGGTTTTACAAATTCCCCCCCCCCCCCCCCCCTCTTTCCCCCCCCCCCCCACCCCCCCTTTTAGCAGTATTGCATTTTCAAAAAAATCCTATATGCCTTTGATGTTTGCTTAGTTTTTAGTGTGCCACTGAATTTGGTAAGAGATGGTATGTTATTGCCTTGCAGTGTGCAACTATGCTTGACGTTTTTTCAAAAACTGCTTTTTGGATTGTGCAAAGTCAAATAAAGTGTTTTGTAGTCTGTATGATGCAATGGCAACCCTCACTTTGGCTTGCTGCACTCGCCTACCTCTTTTAACCAGTACAGGATTAATCTGTAGCACAGTTCCTTTTTCACTCATGTTGATGTTGTGAGTCTGGAATAGGCTTCCTATAGAGGTAACATTTTTAGTGTTAGGAACTCACTGTGCTGGGATCCCCTTGACGCAATTGGGAGTAGACTGACACATTTTGATCAAAACTTAGTAAACTAAGAATCCAGTTTTTTCCAATAATAATAATTAATTATAATCTTATTTCTATATCGCAAACCATAATCCGCAGCACTTTACTAAATGAAGGGTAAAACATACTGTTCATTACACATTAAAGTACTTCAAATGAGATAAGGTGTGAGGCGCCCTGCTCGTGAAGAGCTTACATTACTTTTCGGGTGTCTGGGTGAAACATACGGTAAGAAGTTCCACAGTTTACAATTGGTCCGGCCATGTTTCATAAATAGGGGGTGGTGTTACATGAAAACATGGATGGAACCTGCCACCAGACAGTACATTATATACAGATATGTGCCTGTGAGTGCCAAAGTGCAGGGGAGTGACAGATGTGTGTGATTGCAGTTAGGGATCTTTGTGGGCCAAGACCGAGATGATGTATTTTCAGGGCCCTCTTAAAACTGTGAGGGATGTGAATGTGATGATCGCCCGCGGTTGCATATTCCAGAGATATTGGTGCCCGCAATGTGTGATATTTGTAGGCGAGGTTGGAGGTTCGGATGATTGAGGAATGTAGTTTTGATATCATCAGCAGAGCGGAGAGCTCGGGTAGGGCGGTAGACAGTAGATAGGGAGGAGAAGTAGGGAGGAGCAGCGTGTGGAGAAGTTTATGGGTGATGGAGTGCTGAGTTTATACTGTATCCAGTTCTGGATGGGCACCAGTGCAGTGACTACACAGGGTAGAGGCATCAGTATGCGGCTGGAGAAGAAAAGACAAGCCTGGCTGCTGCATTTGGACATATTGGTGAGGGGGAGAGTTTGAAGAGAGGGAGACCGATAAGCAAGGAGTTGCTGTAGTCATGACGAGAAAAGAACTAAGAGCAGTAATGAGAGTTTGAGTCGTTTCCACAGTGAGAAATGACGGATTTTGGAGATATTCTTGAGGTGTGGTGACAGGCGCGGCAAGGGATTTGGATATATGGGGTGTAGGTTGGTCAGAATCCAATAAAAACCCCTAGATCACGGGCCTGCTGCTTGGAGAATGGTGGTACACCTACAGATTACAGAAATAGCAGGGGGGGGTTGGTTAGTTGATGGCGGAAAGACAAGAAGTTCACGTCTTAGTGAGGTTTAGTTTCTGATGGAGAGAGGCATGATGTCGAGACAGCGGACAGGACTGTCTTTGGTGTTTTGTAGCAGGTGGAGTGATGTCAAGGGAGGAGGTGTATAATTGGGTGTCTTCCGCATAGTGTGGGTTACTGGAAGCAAATCTACTACTGTTTGCCAAATGGGGGCTGTGTACAATGATAATGTGGAGAGGACTCTAGAACAGTAATGCATTTTAAAAAAATTCATATATGCCTTTGATCGTTTTGCTAGTTTTTAGTGTGCCGATGTTATTGGATTAGATGTATGTTATTGCCTTGCCAGTGTGCACCTAGAGCTTACGTTTTTTCAAAAATGCATTTTGGAATGTGCAAGTCAAATAGAGTTTTTTTTTTTTTATTCAAAGCCTTTAAAACAGCGATATTAAAAAAATCATTCACAAACCAGATCTTGCCCTTTTTATATAGTAATAAAATCAAAAAAGTTCAATAATTAATTATGGGCTCGCTTCATAATCAGTTGATCTATTAAAATAATAACATCATTAGCCCGTGAAATTCCAATACGCTATATATATTATTGTTTTTATCATTTCCCCTCGCCAAGTTGGAATAAAATTTGATCAAAAAAAAGGTCTCCAGGCGGGCCGGGAAAGGTTTTATGGTGCCCTAGGCGGTACAGCCGATTGGGGCCCCCCCCCCTCGCTCTCAAAAAATACCCCCCACACACACAACTAATTTTACTCTACCCTGCGCCAGGTCCTGTCTCACTAATCTTTCTGCACATTCCCTTAGCTCCCGTCCATCTCCTCAAGCAGTCACTGGACTAAGGAAATCAGCTCCTGACAAATTCTGCTAATTTCATAATCGCTCCCCTCCGTATGACAGTGCAATACCCCTAAATAACATTCACTAATAATCCAGATAAATGGTAGCAAATTACCAGACGAATGATTGTTATAAAAAACACTCCTACAAAAACCAAGACCCTAATACTAGTACTACTTAAGGCTACAAATAATCCTGACAGACTTAGGACCGACGCAACCACAAATGTGGACTCATCCACGGCACACAGGCCATAGAGACATATATTACCGCCCTACAGGGGACAGTTATGGTAGATAACTAGTTGTTTGTAGACTATGCAGGTACTTATAAGTGATCTACAACTGAAGTTATTAGTGACTCACCGAGACGTCTTTTTGATCGCGGTCGTTCATTTCCCTTTTCTTCTTCCATCCGGTTCACACCTTCAATGCCAAAATGCTCCCCGGCTCAAGACTCTTCCTGAGGATTTGGAAAACAAATATCTTAGATGCCTACATTTCAGTAATCTCACTTAATTTATAGGTTATACGCACCCCTTAGTCAGACAGGTATATAGATATGCCCTATCAGTCAGGAAGGTATATAATATTTTCCCCTTAGATGGTAGGTTTATAAATATAGGGGCACTCAGGCAGGTATCTAGCTAGGGCTCAGGCAAATATATAGCTGGGGGTTAGGCAGGCGTAAATGGGGGCTAAAGGAAGGCGTATGGGGGCTCAGGCTCGGCGTAATGGGGCCACAGGCAGGCGTATGGGGCCACAGCAGGCGTATGGGGCCTCACAAGTGCAGGCGTATAGGGGCTCAGGCAGGCGTATAGGGCAAAGGCAGGCATATGGGCAAAGGCAGGCGTATGGGACCTCAGGCAGGGTATGGGGCTTAGGCAGGGTATGGGGGCCAAGGAGGGCGGTATGGGGCCAAGGCAGGCGCTATGGGCCACAGGGAGGGTAGGGGACATCCAGGCAGGGTACATATATTAAAATTAAAAATAAAATTAAAATTTTTTTAGTATGTATTAAAAAAATTATGGGGCACAACAGCAGGCGTATGGGGGCCAGCAGGTAGGCGTATGGGGGCTCAGGCAGGGTATGGGGGCACCAGGTGGGCTTTGGGGGCACCAGACAGGCGTATGGGGGCACCAGGCAGGCGTTTGGGGGCCACAGGCAGGCATTTAGGGGCCAGAGGCTAGCCGTTACAGGGGTCAGGCCAGGCGTATGGGGCCACGGCTAGGCGTATGGGGCCACAGTTAGGCGTATGGGGCCACAGCAGGCGTATGGGAGGGATTAGGCAGGGCGTTGGGGCACGGCAGGCGTCTGGGGGCTCAGGCAGGCGTATGGGGCACCAGGCAGGCTTATGGGGGCCACAGGGCAGTCATATAGGGCCCTACAGGAAGCGTAAAATATGGGGGCTCAGGCAGGCGTATGGGGACCACTGGCCGGCGTATGGGGGCTCAGGCAGGTTATGGGGGCACAAGGCCATGCATTATAGGGGGCCGCAGGAATGGTATTATAGGGGGGCCGCAGGCAGGATTTATAGGGGCCACAGGCAGGCGTATGGGGGCCACAGGCAGAATATAGGGGGCCCACAGGCCGGCATTATAGGTGGCCGCAGGCAGGCAGTATGGGGGCCACAGGCAGGCATTATGGGCGGGCCTGCAGGCAGGGATTTAGGGGGCCACAGGGCAGGCATTATTGGGGGCGCTGGCAGGCATTATGGGGGCCGTAGGAAGGCATTATTGGGGAGCAGGCGGGATATAGGGGCCAAGGCTAGGCACTTAAAAACAACAACTTAATACATACCCAATTCCCGGGCGCGCGCTCCTTCTTCAGTCCTCTTCGCGCGCGCTCTCCGGCAGCTCAAGCGGGGCACGGCATGTGACAGCGTATGCACCCCGAGGAGAGGCAGCGTCGCGATGGACCATCACGGTCAATTGCGATCGCTCTGCGGCTGAGGGAGCAGGGGACAGCGGCGGGTCTCAGAGCTGTGGAGGATCCCGCGACGGCCAAGCTGTTCGGCCCTTGAGCTCAATGGAGGTATCCAGCGATCCATCCGGGGGCGGGCACCGAACTCTGTCTGCGGGCGATGGTAGGCGCTTGCTCTCTGCTCTTGCACGAAGACGGTAACAGACCGACCTGCTCGGCGCATTCAGGCCCACGGCAGCGGCTGGCGCCCGGCGGAGGGTCGGGGCCCTGATCGGCGCCCTTAGCGGTTAGAGCTGAGGTAGGCGACATAGGCGGTACGCATACACTTGGCCTACCGTCGTCCGGCCATGTGTACGAGGTAATATGGTACGTTAATGTTATTATAAAAAACTCTACTTCAGTCAACACAAAATGAGCCCTCACTCAAGTCCATTGACTGAAAATCAAAAAAAAAATTGATTGATTAACAGGATAATGGTTTACAGCACAAAGTTAAGAATAGAATAATGTTTTGTTTTTTTTAAAGTACTAAAGCATAACAAAAACTCTACATGATTTTTTTTTCTGTTATTTTTGGTATGTAAACCCCAGAATAAGAATAGAATGTTTTTTGGGAGGCAGGTGGAGAGGTTCTCCATAATTAAATAAATAAGTACATTATAGGGTACAGACAATAGCCCCATTAAAAAGTAAAATATCTGGCTGCAAAAAAAGCCTCATTGCTATAAGAAGGAACTAATTTGAAAACGTTATGGCTCTCAGAAGGTGGGGAGGAAAAAATAAAAACCAAAAATCTATAAAAGTGCTGTGTCATTAAGGGTTAAGTGATGGTCACCATAGTGGTGAGAGGCATTCTATTTAAAAGCACAAACACAAGGCCATTGTCCCATCAGAGGAGGTGCAGTGGGCCCTGACTGCCACCCAGTCCACTGTCCCTGCCTACTTGGCGTGCTGCCCTAGAAGGCAGACCCCAACTGGACGACAGCCCCTATGCTGCTCAGTGCAGGGCCGTCAGGGAAAACACAGTGTCAATCAGGTAACAGTGCGGGAACGTAGAAGCCAAGAAACGTAAGCCAAGCGGATGGTCAGAAACAAGCCGGGGTCCAAACACGGTCGGGAGCGCAGTACAAAATCAGAGGCAACAAGCGAGGTCAAGAAACAAGCCAGTGTCAGAAATTCAGGAGGACGATAATAAACACGAAAAGCAGGAAAACACCAAGGGAACAACCTTTGACAGGCAAAGCCTGAAGGAATTAAGGAGGTTAAAAAGGTCTGCCCGTACGCCGCCCCCGCAGCTGATTGGTACGGCATCTGGGCCCTCCGATTGGCCTGAGAGACACACCCTCTGTTGGGAGAGGCTGCAGAGCTGTCACTCCTGGCTCAGGAGCAGCGCCTCTCCTAGGGTGTGGTCCCAAGCCAGACCTATTAACCCTCGCAGGTCGTTGCACTAAACGGACGGAAGGCTGCCCGGATGAACGTATGCTGACAGCCATACTCAGTTTAATGGCAGGATAGATGACCATTCCCAATAAGAGGCACTAGAAGCTACTAGTCTACATGGGAGAAGTTGCACAGGTGCAGAACAGTAATGGACTATTGCTCACACACCAACTACTCACGATGGAGGTGATTGCTTTGTACATAACATATACCCAGATTATATATTAAGACAATCATATCAACATGCACTGACAAGGGACCGGGTTCAACTGTTGACACCAAAAATTCATGTTAACCAGGATCAGGAGACAGTAGTGCGCATCATAGGCACTTTTGACAATGCGGCCCCTCAGGTGAGACAGACCCTAAACAAATACTGGCATGTGTTGAAGATGGACCCCGATCTGGAGGATTATGTCGGGGAGGCCCCCTCGATATCCTATAGAAGGGGAAGAAATCTGAAGGACTGTCTGGTTAGTAGCCACTTTGTAAACCCAAAGAAAGACATGTGGCTAACTAGACCAAACGGTTCATTCAGATGTGGGGACTGTTCTTTTTGTGACTTTGTGGAAAAGACAAATACGTTCTCCAATGACACAGGGGCAAAGACTTATCAGATTAAATGTTTCATTAACTGCAAGACCACACATGTGGTATATCTGATAACCTGTACATGTGGATTGAGGTATGTGGGTAAAACCACAAGACAGCTGCGACGTAGGATTGGGGAGCATTTGGGCGATATTCGCCATCAACGTGACACACCAATCTCACGTCATATACACTCAATACATGGGGGGAACTCCAAATGCCTCAAATGGAGGGGCATTGATCGGGTTTCTCCCTCTCAAAGACATGGAAACTTGGACAGATTATTACTGCAGAAGGAATGCTTCTGGACATTTACTCTAAATACAACGGCACCAAATGGGTTAAATGACCAGTTGGATTTCAGCAGCTATTTTTAAAGTGTTTCTTTTTTCTCCTGTGTATATATAACACTGTTGAATTAACTTGATTGACTGAGCACAATATCCAAACTAACTTTTTCAATGTCCCTTGGGAGAATTGGAACGGATTATCAGTTCTTTTTCCTACCAATAAATGTCGTTTCACTAGCTGTTAACTGAGAATGGTTTTAAAATCACCTGCTCAGTCTGTCTGCCCCGTTGTCGCGTCCTGCATACATTTCGTCGCGATGCTCATCTGCGCATGCGCCGTAACTAAGGACGCTTTCTCGGCGCAGTTCTCCGTCACTGGCGCAATATGTGATGTCACGGAGGCGCTGTGAGCGCGCCTTTATCTTCCGCGCGCCGCCAGCTTCGGCGTCTCACACACAGCCGAAGCTGTCATGCCCTTACAGGGCGGGAGATGATTTACAGTTCGGAAACTAAATACTAAGTTACATGGGTGTATGCTTTGGGGTGGGGGGTTCTTTTGGGGTTGTTTATCTTATGCCCTTTTTTGTTTTTGTTTTTGCACTTCCCACAGCCTGGTGGTCTTACTGGTTTACATGACAAACCTACAAGGTGGCATTATGCTGATGAAACGTAAGGTAGTGTCCTTTTTTGTTATGTAAACACGGCATGTCATGTGGTTTCTGCATCAGTAACTACCATCAGGTATCTATCTACCCTTTAATTCTCGTGCCTCGCATTAATGCAGCCATTTATTTGTCACTATACCCAGACACTTGGTCCAATTATATCTTTCCAGACTGTCCCCTGATGATGTCATGGATGATTGAAACATGTTGGGATGGGACCATGAGGAATAACAGGGTGTTTTTGAATTAGGGCAAGGCTGCGGACAGGAACGCCCTTATCGGGGCGATTATCCTGTATCTCTCTCAGTTAGGTAGGGGTACATTAGGTTTATAGGGCCAGGTTTGGTATATCACTCTGGTCCCACCCATGTGGTTGCTGTTTGCCTCCCACAGTTCTTTGTGAGTTTTTTTAGATAGACTATGATATATATTTTAATATATTTAATAAAAGTTATTTTTTAGGACCAATTTTTCCTCTTTAAATTGTCTTTGATCTTTGTACATAACTGCATATTGGATACGAACTAGTTTACACCTCTTCTGCCCTGTAACACAGGGCAAAGCTATACCCTTTAAACATATCAAACATTAGATATTAGCTGATATTTTGGCCAAAATAAGAAATCTCGCAACCCATGTCAAGGGTCCTCATTGTCTTGCGAGTCTCTATGCTAGCTTTACAAGCTATTCCAAAAAAGAAATCACAGAAAAATGGGCCATTACTTATAAACACAGACACACGGCCGTACTCACTGCTCCATGGCTGGATGGCTCCATTCCAAGTAAGAGATAATAAAAGCCCCAATGCTAAATGGGAGACATTGCTGTGGCTTTTCTGCATACTGGTGTGAACTGGTTTTTAGCCAATGTGCGACTTCTTACTAAACAATTACCCACCTAGTGGATGGGTGTGTGAGCGACTGTTCATCGGTATTCTGCACCTGTACAATTTCTCCTATGCAGCACTGGGGCTTTTATTGCTGTGAGCTGTGAGTTTGGCCATCTATCTGTGTTGTTAAGTAAAGTCCCATTTTTCAGTGATTTTTTTTACTTACCTTTTTTACTTTTATTTACCTGCAAAATTCAGTAAGCACAAATAACATTGCTTCCCTATATTTCTTTGTAAATGATGCATGTACATATAATACCGCCCATCACTCTCTCCATGTAATGATGAAGCACAGACACATGTCTTCTTGTATAGTTGGCAAATCACAAGGCCTCCCACCCAGCCAGCCAGTATAGCTCTGCTCTGCACTGTTGAGGGGCAAAACCCCAAAACAGCTGTCTGTAGATGAGTGATACTGGCTTGGCTAATATCCCTTTTGCTTCTTAAAGATTCAGTAAGTCAGAAGCAAATTTAGGATTTGTTACACCCAATAGAGGGCGCTTGAGCTTCTCAACTCCTTTCCCATAATGCCTTGTGATATGCAGATGCTTAGTGGAGGGCAAAAAGACAATCTTAAAACTCCACACGCCTATATGGTGCTCACCCCAAGGAGAGATATTACCCTTTCTGTGTAGTTGGCAATAACATTGAGATGAGGCTAGGTGGAAATATCTGCCTCCTGTGAGTGATGATTTCTAATTCCCACAATGGTCCATGACATCTTTTTCTACTTGTATAGCATGGACCAAGGACGTTACTAGAATTCATAGGGCCCTATAGCAAAATGAGATGGGGCCCCACCACCTAATGATAATAGACTAAAACAGCAGCCTAGGTGGCAATAACTAACTGTATAAATAGTGCTGCCATATATCAGGGAACCAACAAAGCAGTGCTGGAGGGCAGAAAGCCACCAACTTCTTGTTCCCTACAAAAAGGAACCATGTTCGTGCACCTAAGTGGGGCCCCCTCAACCTCTGAGCCCATAACTGTCACTATGGCTGCTATGGCTATAGGTGTGCCCATGGCATGGACTATGTAATAATATCCTAGCAGTCAATGAAGTGAGGGAAGGGTGTGATGAGAGACTTAGATAGGAGACAAAATGTTAGTGGGTCGTGTTGGGATTTTTGCAAAAGGACATAGCTCAGATATGGGAGAATGGGTAATGCACACAACAAACATTGGCAAAGGGCACAGGTGTAGGGGGGCAGAGGTGGCGGTCATGTCCTGACCCTGGTGCCTAAAGGATCCCATATAAGAAGACACCAGTATTTAAATGTCACACGGTAGGTGGAGATCCTATTACTGATTTTCCATTGGGATCCAGAAGCTTAAAGTTAAAGGGGATGTATCGCTTCCTTACTTCGGCTGATTCACTCTTCTCTCAGCTTCTCAACTCTGTGAATGCAGGGGCGTTTCTTCCCCTCCCAGCGGGATGACATCATCCCCCCTTCACTGCTGGCCTGAGACTCCCCCCCCCTCTTTCCCCTCCCCTCTGAGTCCGCGATGTCACTGTGTCTCTCCCTATCAGTCTTATTTTATAAGAGCTGTATACATACCATAGGCTGCATTCAATCTAATCTGAGCACTGATCTCTCACAGCTGGAGATGTATTACAGCTTTCTAAGAACGGCACAGATCTGCGTGTATGCAGGAGAGTTAGGCACAGGGACAAAACTGTCATGTTTTCTTATTGTACAATCTGCTGCAGTCTGTTTCTGCTAGGTGTGGAAAAAGAAAATGCTAAATCCCCTAACTCTGAGTCAGAGACACATCTCCTTGAATCGACCCAGGGGATGTACAGAATGTAAATGAGCTCTCAGCTAGTGAATTGCAAGGAGGATGGATTAGACCCACACTGGATATCAGTGTAAATAAAAACACAAGATAAGGGACACTGTGAGAACAAGGCAGCTTTACTAATGACATCCAATTGCAAAGTTGCTTGTTTTCACTGTCCCCTTATTCTGAAGACCATTTAATGAAACGATAACATCCCTTTAAGTCTCTGAGGTTGGGCACAATGTTTCCTTCATCTCTTGGACTCCTGGTTAAAGCATTGTGAATGTGCCCAGTTTTGTACATACTGTATGTCCATTATTTTAGCCCTTTCCTTCATAATAAAGTGAAGAAAAACAACATACAGATTGATGGAGGTTTCAGGAAAATCAGCCAGTAATTTTTAACAGAATCTGTCATATTTGGCTTTGCTGAGGTTTACATAGTGCACGGTGCCTGTAAGTGTCCAAACATTCATTCTGCTTGGACGAGATTATGAGAAAAAAAAATGTTGTTTTTTGATGTGAGAGCTGCTCGGCATTATTCTGTTCTCACACCTCGGTGTCTTTCATTAAGATCGCACTCCTGCCAGATCCACAGTTTTTCCACTCTCACATAAAGTAACCAGTGTTTCTGTCTTCTGACCTAAAGGGAGCATAGAAAAGCATCATACTTATTGCAATGTACCTTAAAGGTTTTGTTTATAAAGTCATCTCATATCCATAGTTCATGTTAGGGCATAAGGACATCAATGAGAGGGACTGTCCCATTTGAGAAGCTACCTATATGAACTAGACAAAAAGTTTCTCTAACCGACTCAGCCTGACCATGTATTACATAGTTGGCCATGAATTTAAAGCTTCTCCAGGGGAAAGGTAACACGACTTTCCTATTTATACCAGAGTGAAGTGTAACTATGGGGTGTAGAACAAAATCTGGGCCCCACTCAACAATGTACAGTGATGTTACAGTAATTGAATAATGTTTATATAGATATCATAATAAGGCTATGTACATACAGTGTATGAACAATATGCCAGGTGCTTTAGAAGTACGCCTGGCCAACGCATACTTCTAAAATGCTCTGTGCCAGCCCCCATTGAGATTGTCTCTCCCTGGTGCGTAAGCGCCGGGAAGAAGGGACATGTCACTTCTTTCTCACGGCGTGTAAAACGCGTTGGTAAAAAATAGCAGGTAATCATATGAGAGAGAGAGCTCAATGAGAGCTATGACTTACCGTAGTTGCGGGGCGTATTGCAGCACAATTACATGCCAAAATACACCCCGCAAAGACGCTGTGTGAACATACCCTAAGACGAATAATCCAAACAATGATGTCACAGCATAAGTTTACTTTGTATTGTAATGTCAGAGTGCAAGAATAATGCACATAGTGACATTACAGTACACGATTATATACAAAATGATGTCACAGTACTGGAATAATGGACACAGTGATCTCGCAATATAAGAATACTTCAAATAGTGATGACAGAATTTAAGAATAATGCAGATTGTGACATTAGAGTACAGGGATTGTACATACAGTGATATCACAATAGGGAAATAATGCAAGCAGTGGCGTTCACAATATAAGAATGCTTTATATAGTGATGTTAGAGTTCAAGAATAATGCACATAGCAACTTTACGGTACATGGATTATATACTCGGTGATGTCAGTAGTGGAATAATGCACACAGTTATGTCACAACATAAGCATACTTGGTATTGTGATGTCAGAGTTCAAGAATAATATATATGAGAATACATTACATAGGGATGTCAGATTTTAAGAATAATGTTCAGTGTGACATTATACTGCACACAGTGATGTCACAACATAAGAATATTTTACCTATGGATACCGGAGTTTTAAAAGTCACATTTCATTACACGGATTATGTACCCAGTGATGTTAGGAGTGGAATAATGCACATAGTGATGTCACAACATTAGCATGTTTAGTACTGTGATGTGAGGGTTCAAGAATAATACACACATAGACATGACAATACAATACAGGGATTATGCATAAAGTGATGTCACAGTAATGGAACAATGCATACAGTGATGTCACAACATTAGCATACATAGTATTGTGATGTCAGAGTTCAAGAATAATATATATGAGAATACATTATATAGGGATGTCAGATTTTAAGAATAATGTTCAGTGTGACATTACAGTTCAGAAACAATGCACACAGTGATGTCACAACATAAGAATATTTTACCTATGGATACCGGAGTTTTAAAAGTCACATTTCATTCCACGGATTATGTACCCAGTGATGTCAGGAGTGGCATAATGAACTTAGTGATGGCACACCATTAGCATGTTTAGTACTGTTATGTGAGGATTCAGGAATAATACACACATAGACATGACAATACAATACAGGGATTATGCATATAGTGATGTCACAGTAATGGAACAATGCATACAGTGATGTCACAACAGAATAATACTTCACATAGGGATGTTAGATTTCAAGAATAATGCACACAGTGACATTACAGTAGAGGGACTGTGCACATAGTGCTGTCACAATAGTGGAATAATGCACAAAGTGATGTCACAGCATAAATATACTTGGTACTTTAATGTCGGAGTTTAATAATAATTCACACAGTAAGGCCACATTCACACGGCGGCTTTGGCTGCGGCCAAAACCTCGTCCTAACCTCGCGTCTCCCGACGCGGGTTAACAGCGCGGGTGGGGCGTGGTTTGGGGTGCGACTTGCGGCGAAGGTTTGCCCTCATGCAAATTAATAGGCAGGGGGAAAACTGAGCCGCAAGCCACGGCCCAGCCGCGCACCAACCGCGACGACACCTGCGGCAACACCACCAAGAATTGATAGGAGAGTTCTCAAACCCGTGCGGCAAACCCGCGGCGTGTGCATAGTAACGCAGTTTCCCATTGGAAACCATGTTACTAAACTGGGCGAGATTTGGACGAGGTTTTGCCACGGAAACCGCGTTGAAACTCGCGTTGAAACCCGCGGCCAAATCCGTTGTGTGAACATGCCCTAAGGGTGCGATAACACGGCAAAGACCAAATACTGGTTGGGAAATCCTGACCGGTATTTGGTCTTTTTTTGGCATGCAGGGGGCGGCTTTTGTCCGCGGTTTGCGGATTCAAGCCGTCCCCCTTCGCACCCATATGGTCCTGATCTGCCCGAAAACTGGGTGGAAGAATGAACATGTTCTGAGTTTTTTGGACCACCGGCAGTGTAAAAAAAAGTCCAATGGAAAATCCGTGCAGTGGAGACTGCTGCATGGATTTTCTATTAGGGTATGTTCACAAGACGTAATCGCTGCGTATTTGAGCTTAATACGCATGAGATGCGTGTCACGATTACAGCATTCCATAGCTCTGATAGAGAACTAGGGATTACGCCTCGTCCCCAGCGTGTACAATATGCGCTGGGAAGATAAGTGACGTAATCGCCGCGAGTAATGCTTGTCAATGGGGCCGGCGGGCTACCGCAACCCCCCCCCCCGTGCTTCGGCAGAATGCGCTGATCTGCGCGACTCCCAAAACACCTGGCGTATTGCGGCGTGTACTACACGCGCCGCAATTACACCGTGTGAATACACCCTTAATGTCAATGTAAAAGGTTGACAGTTGGTTTACAGGCAACTTTCATATCCGAAAACCGTCTGTAAAATCGACGGAAAAACCTGTACCATGGGGACAAGCCCTAACATTACACCAGGGGAAACATGAGTAATGTCACATAACAAGAATAATCCACAGGTCATTGTTCCATTTCAATCTTCCATAGAGATCACTAACCGTATATCTAAGTGTTGGGCTAAATGTCTACTACACTAGTAGGTACTCCTTTGATAAGGGCTAATGGTGGGGGATTATGGTAGCCAGACCTGCAGCTTTCTCAGACTTCAACGGTTTATGTAGCCCTTATTATCTGTAGTATGTGTTCAGTTTACAGCATAGTTATTTTGGCAATGTATAGCACTACTAGTTGCACACTGACTGAATCATTTGGCACTGTATAACACTATTATATGACCAGTATTTGGCAGCATAATCTGAACAGTGTTTGGGCATTGCGTGGTAAGTATAAGTAATGTCTTTTTGGCACTATATGGCAATATAACTAGAGTACAGCAAGGTTATATTTTTTTAGTAATTTTACATCACTATTATTTGAGCCAGAAAGTGTCCCACAGCGTGCTGTTTAATCATACTGGGGGCAACTAGGTTCTTGAAGGTGGGGGGTCTCCTATAAATCAAAGCAGGCCTTAACGGAAGTAAGAGACCTAAATACGTATCTTTCTCAAACTCCAGTGAGATTGAGCTTTATTTTTGGTAGCATTATGGGAAGTATTGAACTGAGTTACAAAAGCATTTCTCTATTATCATCTCTTTTGATTTTCTTTTCTGCTGTAGAATTAGATAAAGATTCATCGTGAGTCAGGTGATTGTTTTTTTCAAAAGCGTTAAAAAAGAAAGAGAACCTGTCACATAGTTTTTGTCCCCCTGGCTGAGGACAGAACAAGCTAGTGTCAGACCTGCTGTTTCCAGCGCTGTGTCCCTTATTCTGTAAGATGCTGGAGTTTTCGTGTATTTAATGCTTAAATCTGCAGTTTTCAGCCAGAAGAAGAGTCATTCGAAGAGTTTCAGAGTGTCCGTTTTTTTCAAACCGGACAATCGGAGGCTAGCCCCGCCCACCTCAACTGACAAACCTATTACTTTGAATAGGTAGAAATATAAGAATAACTGTCAGTGGGTGGGGCTAGCCTTTGGTGGGTGGGGCTAACACCTGCTCATGAATAAGATTTGAGGGGTAAATGCTGTAAAACTGCAGCATCTTACAGAATAAGAGACACAGCACTGGGAACAGCAGGTCTGACATTGGCTTGTGCTGCCCTCAGCAAGGGGGGCATAACCTATGTGACAGGTTCTCTTTAAGTTCCTTACTTCTGTTAAAACCAGTTATAATTTATAGAAGACCCCCACCCTCAAGAACCTTGTTACCCCCAGTAGGATTAAGCAGCACGCTGTGGGGTCAATAGACGTTCTTGGTCAAGAAGGTAGTTTTACCTGCCAAATACCACAATGTCTATGCTGCAATATGATAGCTACCACAGATTATTTGAAATCTAATGTGACTAAAGAAAATGTTAAAATTCTTTTCAGATTAGACTGAGGAGATGCGTCATCTATTTGATTGAATGTGACTGCTCCTTGCAGTACGTGGGAAGAATGACACAAGCGCTACATGCGAGACTACGTGGCCATAGAGCCTGCATAAAGAAAGGAGATTTTAATCACAGCGTATCGCGCCACATGGCGGAGATGCATAATAAAGATTTTCCGTGTATCACTAGTACCCCTATCGATCACATATTAATGAAAAAAATGAATAAATTCCAGCTCCTCCAAAAAAGAGAGGTATACTGGATGTACAAACTGCAGACCCCCAGTCCTAAAGGGTTAAATGAAAAATTTTTAATTTTTAAAAATG
>JAODAL010060909.1:0-20621 GCA_025379985.1 Phyllomedusa bahiana | reverse complement strand
GTAGGGAGGCGTTATAGACCCAATCACAGCTTTGCACCTCACTAATACATGTAAGAGCAGTACAGGAAATGTAGTACCGCACTGTACTGTAGAGAGGCGCTATTAGACCGCCAATCACTGCATGCACCTCACTAATACATGTAAGATCAGTACAGGACATGTAGTACTGCACTGTATTATAGAGAGGCGCTATAGACCACCAATCACTGCATGCACCTCACTAATACATGTAAGATCAGTACAGGACATATAGTACCGCACTGTATTATAGAGAGGCGCTATAGACCACCAATCACTGCATGTACCTCACTAATACATGTAAGAGCAGCACAGGACATGTAGTACCGCACTGTATTATAGAGAGGCACTACTAGACCACCAATCACTACATGCACTTTACTAAAGTCTAACTCCCCAGATGTAACCCCAATTGAGCCTGTGTGTCCCCCCCCTGGATGGTGGTATTGGCTCTATGGCCCCTCCAGCAGCTGTGGGAGCCCCTGGATGGTGATGTTGGCTCAATAGACCCTTCAGCAGCTGTGGGATACAGTGGACCTGTGACAACCTACCAGGACCTTATTGAGTCCTTCTCCATCTGTCTAGCTGCTGTCTGCAGCAATTCCGCACGCAATATTAGCTGGTGGTCATAATAATGTGACTTGATTGTAATGTGCATTCCTTATGGATAATGGGAGTCATATATTATGGGGAATAAGTCTTCCTTCCTAGAAGATGACCCTTTGTAATTCCCTTGTATGACAATTTGACTTTTTCCAATGTTCTGTTTTCAGTGCACATTACTCATGTTAATGCGGCCTTTTCATTGCACTTCACAAGTATTTTTTCTGAATCCGTCCAATAATGTTTGCATATTATTATTCATATTTCAATTCCCTTAAGATTACCCTTACACAGATCTCATGCAATCTCTTCATTATTGTTCAAAGGTCTTTCTTGTTACTCAGTCAATCTATTGTACATTTTTTCATCAAGAGAATTGTAAAACATCTATTTGGAATATAAAAACTTACCTTGTCCCAAAGTTATCCTCTCCTTTTGAAATTGCAAATCTCGCTTCCTCACTTGCCAGCAACCGTCCGCAGAGAGATGCTTTGTGCTCCGATACTCTCTAAAAAACTGGGGCAAAACGACCCGCAAAACTCTGAGGTTTCGACGTTCTATCCCAGCTGACAATAAATTCACATTAAGGTCCAATAATCAAGAAACCGATGATCACACAAAGGCCATACGGTCTTACCCCCTTCCCCCTTCCCTCCGTCTCTAGTGTACCCATAGGAAATTCCAAGACATACAATAGATTAGAAACTGAAAATAAAAAAAAAAATAAAAAAATTTGCAGAAAAAAATACAAAAATAGAAGAGAATTTCGAATTCCTAACTTGACACTGGCAAGAAGCGCAGTGTGACAAGATTTGCGCAAAGTATCTGACGCGTTGGGTCAAGTGAGCAAAAGGTTTAACGAAGTCTAAAATATTGAATGTTAATTAGTATTCAGGAGATAATGACTCTCCGGCTTAAATATGTTGCAGTTTAAAAAAAATAAAAATAAGAAAAAAAATCCTTTCGAATGAAAAACAATTTTCAATTAATGCTGAGCATTTCAGGAGATAATTGTACAGACATGAATTTAATATGGTCAAATAATTAAGCTGAGAAAATAGATCAATAAAAATCAAGATGCACTCCCACATGAACAAATTAAGGAAATATACTCTACCTTCAATCAAACATTATCCTTGAAAAACAAGCCTTTCGGGAGTATAGGCTTGAGGGTGTCAAGGGAACGGATAATGGATTTTGAATGCTTAAGAAAAAAACTGCTTTACATTAAAAAGGCGAATGGAAAGATAGGAAAATAGCTTTAGACAGTGGAAAATTATAAAAATGTGTACAACCAGAGGCAGAAAACAAGATTTGCCCATATTTCTTCCCGATAGTTAATAGCGGCATTCTGAACGCTCTACATCACTGTGTAGGTCGAGCCAGGGTCATCTGCTGGAAGGACGGATGTCACTGGGTGATAAGGATTATGTATCGGGTTTAGAACCTTTCAAGTGAAGGAGTAGGTTGTTGTATTTGAAAAGAAAAGCTACGTCTTTCAGCTACGGGGAAATACTTTCCCAATCTCGTCTGACGACAGCAGAACGGACTGAAATTACTTTTTGAAGCTCAGAGTAATAATATCTGCTTTGTGGGCAGACAACACAGACCGGTTTATCCACAGGTCTATCATCATTCAAAATTGGGTAGGTCCATGATTCCATTGATCAATTTAAATTTAAAAATGAATTTCTAAAATCCTCTATGAAGATAGCGTATATCTGCTGCGGTCTATTGTCATTCAAGATTGGGTAGGTCCATGATTCCGTTGATTAATTTAAATTTTAAAATTAATTTTAAAATTCCTCTAGCTAGCTACAGTCTAATGTCATTCAAGAATGGGTAGGTCCATGATTCCACTGACCAATTTAAATTTGAAATTGAATAAAAAAAAAAAATCCTCTATGAAGATAGCGTATAGCCTGCTACGGTCTACTGTCATTCAAGATTGGGTAGGTCCATGATGACATTGATTAATTTAAATTTTAAGATTAATTTTAAAAATTCCTTTAGCTTGCTACAGTCTATTGTCATTCAAGAATGGGTAAGTCCATGATTCCACTGACCAATTTAAATTTAAAAATTAATTTTAAAAAATCCTCTATGAAGGATATGCCGTATTAAGATTGCTACGGTCTATTGTCATTGTCATTCAAGATTGGGTAGGTCCGTGATTCCACTGATTAATTTAAATTTAAAAATGAGTTTTAAAAAATCCTCTATGAAGATAGAGTATAGCTTGCTATGGTCTATTATCATTCAAAAATAGATAGATCAGTGATTCCATTGATCCAGCCATACATCTTCAAAAATAAAACCATATTATATTTTATTATTTAACCATATTTTATTTTTAACAATTAAAGGTATTGTTTTTAAATAAATATTTTTGGTGATGTTTTTAAAGATATTTCAAATGAATTAAAATTTTAATAAACTAATCAAATAATTAAATGGGTTGTCCCATCTCATAAAATTCTCTCTGAAGCCAGCCCATTGCTCGCTACAGTCTATTGTGATTCAAGAATGGGTAGGTCAATGATTCCATTAACCAATTTCAATTTAAAAAGGAATTTTTAAAAATCCTCTATGAAGATAGCGTATAGCTTGCTATGGTCAATTGAGATCAGTGATTCCATTGAGCAAGACATACATCTTCAAAAAAAAGGATCAATCAAACCATATTTTATATTTTTTACCTATTAAAGGTATTGTTTTTAATTAAATATTTTTGTTTATTTTTTTAAAGATAGTTCAAATTAAATAAAATTTTAATAAACTTGTCAATTAATTTAATGGGTTGTCCCATCTCATAAAATTATCTCTGAAGCCAGCCCATAGCTCGCTACAGTCTATTGTCATTCAAGAATTGGTAGGTCTAAGATTCCATTGATCCAGCCATACAGCTTAAAAAATAAGGACCAATCAAATCACAATTTATATTTTTACCAATTAAAGGTATTGTTTTTAAATAAATTTTTTGTGTGATTTTTTTTTAAAAGACATTAAAAAAAAATATAAACTAAAAGGAAAATTGTTCAGGATGCAAGGAAAAACCCACAAATAACATCAGCTGAAATCCAGGACTCTCTGAAAACGAGCAGTGCAGCTGCTTCAAGATGCACAATAAGGAGGCACTTGAAGAACAATGGGCTGAATGGTCGAGTCGCCAGAAGAAACCATTACTGCGCAAATGCCACAAAGTATCTCACCTACAATGCGCCAAACAGCACAGAAACAAGCCTCAAAACTGCGGGAACAAGGTAATTTGGAGGGATGAGACCAAAATCAAACTTTTTGGCCACAACCGTAAACATTACATTTGGAGAGGTGTCAACAAGGCCTATGATGAAAGGATCACCATTCCAACTGTAAAGGTGGATCGCTGATGTTTTGGGGATGTGTGAGCTGCAAAGGCACAGAAAACTTGGTCAAAGTTGAAGGAAAGATGAATGCAGCATGTTATCAGCAAATACTGGAGGCATATTTGCACTCATCAGCCTGGAAGCTGCGCATGGGACGTACTTGGACGTTCCAACATGACAACGATCCAAAACACAAGGCCAAGTTGTCCTGTCATTGGCTATAGCAGAACAAAGTGAGGTTCTGGAGTGGCCATCTCAGTCTCCTGACCTCAATATCATTGAGCCACACTGGGGAGATCTCAAGCAAAGCACTCTTCATGCAAGACAGCCCAGGAATTTACAGGAACTGGAGGCTTTTTGCCAAGAAGAATGGGCAGAGCCTCATCCACAACTACCACAAAAGACTTCAAGCTGTCACTGATGTCAGAGGGGGCAGGACATGGTTTCAAGAACTGGGATATGTAAAACTTTGATCAGGGTCATTTGGATGTTTTTGGTTGTCTTTATGATTTAAAAAGAGAAAACACAGTAGTTTGACAATAAATGGTTTCACCCAACCACGAACCATGAGTAGAAAAAAAGTTTTGGTGTTATCATTAATATTCTCTGAAAAAAGGCCAAGAAAATTCTACCGGGTTATGTAAACTTTTGAGCACAACTGTATATATATATATATATATATATATATATGTGTGTATATATATATATATATATATATATATATATATATATATATATATATATATTATATAATATATAATATATATATATATATGTATGTGAATTGAATTTTATTTGAAATGTTTAAATCTGTTTCTAAAAAACTAATTGTGACATTTTAATAAATACCTGCATTTATGGCTGGGTCAGTGGAATCATGGACCTAGCCTTTCATGAATGACAATAGACCACAACAAGCTATGCACTGACTTCAGAGTAGAAATTATGAGATGGGACAGACACTTTAATTAAGTCATTTTAATATTTCAATTTTATTTTATTAGAAATATATAGATTTCTTTTAAAAAATCACAAAAAATTTAAAAATACCTTGTTTTTTTTTAAAAATGGAGCTGTATGGCTGGATCAATGAAACCACTGATCTATCTATGACAATAGACCCTAGCAAGCTATATGCTATCTTCATAGAGGTTTTTTTTTATCCTTTTTTAAATTTAAATTTTAGTTCATTTGAAATATATAAATATCTTTTTTTTCAAACAATCAATAAATATTTAAAAAATGCCTTTAATTGTTAAAAAAAATCTAAAATATGGCTGTATGGTCTTAATTTTTGAAGATTTATGCTTTTTTTGGATGACAATAGACGATAACGAGCTATGAAGTGACCTCAGAGAGGATTTTTTGAGATCGCACAATCCTTTTACTTATTCATATTTACAGCTTAATTTTATTTTCATTTAAATAAAAAGTCTCCCCAAAATGACAATTTTTTTTAATAAATACCTTTCTTTGTGAAAGATATAAGATATATTCATTCTTGAATGACAACAGACTAGCGAGCTATGGGCTGGCTTCAGAGAGTATTTTATGAGATGGGACAACCCCTTTAATGAATTCATTTTTTTATTTACATTTTATTATATTTCAAATATATAAACATCTTAAAAAAAACACAACATTTTTTTTAATAAAAAGACCTTTTAATATGCTTGTATGGTTTTTATTTTTAAAGATATATGGTTTGGTCAATGGAATCTTAGATCTATCCATTCTTGAATGACAATAGACTGTAGTGAGCAACGGGCTGGCTTCAGAGAGAATTTTGTGTAATGGGACAACCCCTATAATATACAGTGCCTTGCGAAAGTATTCCGGCCCCCTTGAACTTTTCAACCTTTTGCCACATTTCAGGCTTCAAACATAAAGATATAACATTTTTATTTTTTTGTGAAGAATCAACAACAAGTGGGATACAATTGTGCAGTGGAACGAAATTTATTGGATGTTTTAAACTTTTGTAAAAAAAAAGTTTAAGTTAATGCTTTGTAGCACCACCTTTTGCTGTGATTACAGCTGCAGGTCGCTTGGGTTTGTCTCTATCAGTTTTACACATCGAGAGGCTGAAATTCTTGCCCATTCTTCCTTGGCGCAGCTGGAGCTCAGTGAGGTTGGATGGAAAGCGTTTGTGAACAGCTGGAGCTCAGTGAGGTTGGATGGAGAGCGTTTGTGAACAGCTGGAGCTCAGTGAGGTTGGATGGAGAGCGTTTGTGAGCAGCTGGAGCTCAGTGAGGTTGGATGGAGAGCGTCTGTGAGCAGCTGGAGCTCAGTGAGGTTGGATGGAGAGCGTTTGTGAGCAGCTGGAGCTCAGTGAGGTTGGATGGAGAGCGTTTGTGAGCAGCTGGAGCTCAGTGAGGTGGATGGAGAGCGTTTGTGAGCAGCTGGAGCTCAGTGAGGTTGGATGGAGAGCGTTTGTGAGCAGCTGGAGCTCAGTGAGGTTGGATGGAGAGAGTTTGTGAACAGCTGGAGTTCAGTGAAGTTGGATGGAGGGCGTTTGTGACCAGCTGGAGCTCAGTGAGGTTGGATGGAGAGCGTTTGTGAGCAGCTGGAGCTCAGTGAGGTTGGATGGAGAGCGTTTGTAAGCAGCTGGAGCTCAGTGAGGTTGGATGGAGAGCGCAGCTGGAGCTCAGTGAGGTTGGATGCAGAGCGTTTGTGAGCAGCTGGAGCTCAGTGAGGTTGGATGGAGAGCGTTTGTGAGCAGCTGGAGCTCAGTGAGGTTGGATGCAGAGCGTTTGTGAACAGCTGGAGCTCAGTGAGGTTAGATGTGAGCGTTTGTGAGCAGCTGGAGCTCAGTGAGGTTGGATGGAGAGCGTTTGTGAGCAGTTGGAGCTCAGTGAGGTTGGTTGGAGACTTTGGTGCAGCAGCTGGAGCTCAGTGAGGTTAGATGGAGAACGTTTGCGAGCAGCGTGAGCTCATTGAGGTTAGATGGAGAGCGTTTGTGAACAGCTGGAGCTCAGTAGGTTGGATGGAGAGCGTTTGTGAGCAGCTGGAGCTCAGTGAGGTTGGATGGAGAGCGTTTGTGAACAGCTGGAGCTCAGTGAGGTTGGATGAAAGCGTTTGTGAGCAGCTGGAGCTCAGTGAGGTTGGATGGAGAGCATTTGTGAACAGCAGTTTTCAGCTCTTTCACAGATTCTCGATTGGATTCAGGTCTGGACTTTGACTTGGCCATTCTAACACCTGAATACGTTTATTTGGGAACCTTCCATTGTAACTTTTGCTTTATGTTTGGGATAATTGTCTTGTTGGAAGATAAATCTCCGTCCCAGTCTCAGGTCTTTTGCAGACTCCAACAGGTTTTCTTCCAGAACGGTCCTGTATTTGGCTCCATCCATCTTCCCATCAATTTTAACCATCTTCCCTGTCCCTGCTGAAGAAAAGCCCAAACCATGATGCTGCCCCCACCATGTGTGACAGTGGGGATGGTGTGTTCCTTGGTCTTCATGATGCTGCCACCACCATGTGTGACAGTGGGGATGGTGGGTTCAGGGGGATGAGCTGTGTTGTTTTTACGCCAAACATATCGTTTAGCATTGTGGTCAAAAAGTTGGATTTTGGTTTCATCTGAGCAAAGCCCATTCTTCCACATGTTTGGTGTCTCCCAGGCGGCCCCTTCTTCCACATGTTTGGTGTCTCACAGGCGGCTTGTGTCAAACTTTAAACCAGACTTTTGATGAATATCTTTGAGAAATGGCTTCCTCTTGCCGCTCCTCCATAAAGGCCAGATTTGTGCAGTGTACGATTGATTGTTGTCCTATGGACAGACTCTCCAACCTCAGCAGTAGATCTCTGCAGTTCATCCAGAGTGATCATGGGCCTCTTTGCTGCATCTCTGATCAGTCTTCTCCTTGTTTGAGATGAAAGTTTAGAGGGACGGCCGGGTCTTGGTAGATTTGCAGTGGTCTAATACTCCTTCCATTTCAATATGATCGCTTACACAGTGCTCATTGGGATGTTTAACGTTTGGGAAATCTTTTTGTATCCAAATCCGGCTTTAAACTTCTCCACAACAGTATCACGGAGCTGCCTGGTGTGTTCCTTGGTCTTCATGATGCTCTCTGCGCTTTAAACAGAACCCTGAGACTATCACAGAGCAGTTGCATTTATATGGAGATTTGATTACACACAGGTGGATTATATTCATCATCATCAGTCATTTAGGACAACATTGGATCATTCAGAGATCCTCACTGAACTTCTGGAATGAGTTTGCTGCACTGAAAGTAAAGAGGCCGAATAATATTGCATGCCCCACTTTTCAGTTTTTTTTGTTTTTTACAAAAAGTTTAAAATATCCAATAAATTTCGTTCCACTTCACAATTGTGTCCCACTTGTTGTTGTTCTTCACAAAAAAATAAAAATGTTATATCTTTATGTTTAAAGCCTGAAATGTGGCAAGATGTTGAAAAGTTCAAGGGGGCAGAATACTTTCACAAGGCACTGTATATATGTGTGTGTGTTTAAATTTTTTTAAATCATATACATAGATAAAAGTTAAATTTTTTAGATTTTTTTAAATTTAAATATGACTTATTATTTCAAAGGGTTGTCCCATCTTATAAAATCTTCTCTGAGGCTGTTATAGCTCGCTATAGTCTAGTCTCATTCAAGAATGGGTAAGTTCAGACTCCATGTTCAAAAATAAAGACCATATAGACATGTTTTATACTTTTAACAATTAAATGTATTTTTTTTAAATACGTTTTTTGCGATTTTTGTTTAAAGAAATATATTTATATTATACAGACATATTTTATATTTTTAACAATAAAATATATTTCTTTTTTTGTGTATTTTCTTTTTTAAAAAGATGCTAATAATATTTAAATAAAATAAAATTAAGTGTAAAAATTACTATGTTAAAGGGGCTGTCCCATCTCATAAAATCCCTTCTAAAGCCAACTTGTAGCTCGCTATGAGCCAGCCTCAGTGAACTTAGAAATGGTCGCACGTGCACAGTTCTCCCCCATTCATGTCTATAGGAGTCCCCAGTATACTCAAGCACACTCACTTGGCTATATTTGGAATTACCATAAAAATGAATGGAAAGAACTGTGCAAGTGCGGCCATCTCCCCTTTCACTGAGGACATCTCATAGTGAGTTACAAGTTGACCTCAGAAGGGATTTTATGAGATGTGATAACTTCTTTAACACTGCCTCCAAAGGAAAAAAAAAATATGAGGGCTTTTATTTTACGGGACAAGATGTACATTCTAATGGTGTCCCTCAGCGTGCCCTAGAATATAATGGGGAATCGTAAAAAAATTCTTTGTGGGGCAAAATGGGAAAAAAAAAAACATACTTGTTTAATTGACGGACTAGTCGGCAACTAACGGACATGGATAGATTGTGTTAGTTCTGATGGACAATCTTGTATATAGTTCCAGATTGGAACATTATGTAAAGGGGGCGCTCCAAGTCCGTACCCAGATCCACGACGCTTGATTAAAAACCCTATGGGCAAAATTACCCACTTCAAAGGGTGATTATGTGGGGTTGAGGTGCGGGTCGGGGAGGGTCACCTAGAAAGGGAAAAAAAAAACAAAAATAAAACACCGGTTGAGATATATGTGAGACTCGATATGAGACGTTTGCCCAAATTATATGAAACAAAATTTTTGCTCATATTCTTTCCTGCTATTTCCGGTGTAACAAAATGTTCATTTATATGATTCAATTTCTTGTTGCAGATTGTTCAGTCTATGTTATCTTCAGAAAATCAATAAAAAGAGTTTAAAAAAACCCCAAAAAAAACATACTTGCGCCATGTTTGTAAGTGTTTTGCTTTTATGGCGTTCAATCTTCGGTATAAATGATGTGTTCTCTGTATTCTACAGGTTGATATGAATCCGACAATACCAAACATGTACAGTTTTGGTTATGTTTTGGTAAAAATATTCCAAACATTTTCTATGTTTGAAATTTGAGCCATGGCGAAATTTGCTGCAACCAATAACTTTTTTGTACTAACACCTGAGTGAGGGGCATTTTTTGCAGGCTGCAGTGCACTTTTTATTGCTACAAGTTTGGAATGCGTGCAACTTTTTTGATTACATTTACTTTAGGGGACCTGAATTGACCAAAAAAAATGCAATTTTGGCGTCTGGAATTTTATTTTCTCTGCGGTGTTCAGCGTACGGGATAAATGATGTTAGATTTTAATAGATCGGACTTTTTCAGATGCGGCGAGAACAAATATCTGTCACTTTTTTGTTATTTTATTTTTTTATTTGTAAAATAATAAAAAGGGGACGATTTGAACTTATTTTTTTTTTACACTTTAAAACATTTTTTTTTTTTACTGGAGCTTTGAGTCCCCCTAGGGACAATGCATTATGGTGTACCAATATGGTGGTTTCACTACTTCCTGCCTGGGGCAATGTCTGGACCTGCACAGTTCTCTCCATTCATTTCTATGGAAGTTCTGATTATAACCAATTAATTGTGCTGAGATATATTTGAGAATCCCATAGACATGAATTGGGGAGAGCTGCGTGAGTGTGTCCATCTCAGAAAAGTTTATACGAGGCGGAGCAACCTCTTCAAATAATAAGTCATTTTTATTTTTTATACTTTATATATAATGAGGCAGTGACAAGCGGCATTGTTGAAGGAAGGTATGTTTTCCTAAGAATTCTCTCCTATGATACTTTTGGGAGTATGTGGGCAGATGCGTGTTATCAAAAGGCCTGGGCTTGGTGAAGGAAATCGGCAGTTAGTGTGTCAGGGGCAATAAGTTACTGACACATTGTAGTATAGTGGCTCCAATCTGCTTAGTCTGGTTCGGTTTTCCCTAGAGTGGTCTAAATGATGGCTGAGAGGCCATGCCCACATATCAGGTGAGACTGGTGTCAGGTCCATAAAGGCTTGGTCTGCAGGCCTGTGTTTGGTTATACTGTAACTTTTAAGAGGGAACCTATCATGAGCAGCAGTCACAGAAATGTCGCCTGAGCGGTAGAATGCACCTGATTTATGTAGAGCAGGTTAACACGCCAAATTTCATACATGTCGCTCAGTCTATATTAAGTTTTTATAAGGGCTACTTCTATGTTTAACCAGTGCTCAGCTGAGAAAGTGTTTATTTTCTATTAGCCTGAAGTTAAGGCTTGCTTTGCTTTTTTATTGCATTAGCTAAATAAACCCAGGCAGCACCTGGATCTTGGGCTTTTACCTGTGTCACTGTCTCTGTTTGTGGAAGCCCTGCTTGCCTAAAAGATGCTGATCTCCACATATGGTGGAGGATGCGGGCAAAAGACCCCACCTGAAAGCCAGGGAAAATATGAAGGCTATAAATGGGAAACATCAATATCCAGGGGCTGACAAAGTATTTCCACCCCACTCAGTCACTCAGTCAACCAAGTGCTGCTGTATAAAGTTGAGACTATAAAATATGTCTGTAGGTCTATATTTTTGAAAATGTATGATTGGGTTGTGGGAATAATGGACCTATCTATTCCTAAAATACAATAGCCTGTAATGGACTACAAGTCGGTTGCAAAGATGATTTTATGAGATACAAAAATCCCTTTAAGCTTAATTATAGCTGTTGGGATTGGAGACATTTTCGATTCCATCTACTTAACCAATTAGATGCTAAAATTAATGCAACTGCAGAATCTAAGTTGTTTAAGAAATATGATCTATTGAAATTATTTGGTCTGCATGGTGAAAGCTGTAGAAAAAAAATACCCAAAGTAAAATTCTATTTTTTTGGTTACATAATTACTTAGTTAGTATGGTTGAAAAAAGACACGTGTCCATCAAGTTCAACCAAGGGAGAGTAAAATGTGGGTGAAGGGAGGGAGACAACGATTTTAAGCCCAGCCTCCCCACTTGTGAATACACAGAAACCCACAAGGCAAGAACTAATCTGCTCCAGGGCAGACCCCAGCCCTTATCCCAAAGCCACCACCAGACAGGATCCAGAATTTTACATAGCCACGTACGCATTAATGACCAGCTCCTCAGGCGGCTATTCCACAGATTCACAATTCTTAGGCCTCGTTCACACGGCTTATTCTGCCGTGGATTGGCGCCGTACTGCGCGCCGGATTTGCGCTTTAGTATGGCACCAATCCGCGGCAGCACTTACGGCAATCCACTGCTCTCATAGAGAACAGTGGAATCCGTCGCTCCTCCCCGCTCGGCGAATCCGCCACGGGGGGAGAAAGTGACATGCACATTATTTACGGCGCGGACGAGCCGTAAACAATGCATAGTCTATGGGGCCGGGAGCGGCGCCCCCACCGCGCACCGGCCCCGCCCCCGCCCTGCCCCTTATTCACGGCGGATTTGTGAGCTCAATACGGCGCACAAATCCGTCGGGAATAAGCCGTGTGAACACGGCCTTACAGTGAAGAACACTTTTCTCCTCTGGAGATTGAATCCTTTTTTCTCTCGCCGAAGGGGATGTTCCTTTGTCTTTTGAGGGGGCTTTACATGAAATAATTTTTCCCCATTCTTTTTGTAGGGACCATTTATATTTTTATATAAATTAATCATGTCCCCCCCGAAGCCGTCTTTTCTCAAGACTAAATAAGTTAAATTCTACCAACCTCTCCTCATAACTAAGTTGCTCCATTCCCCTTATAAGTTTGGTTGCTTCACCATTTCAAATAATGAAAAAAAAAAAAATTACCAAAAAGTCATGTTTCTCAATTGTTTCTCAATGGTACCCAATAAAAACTACCCTTCAGCCCTCAATAAACGAGCCCTCACTTAGGTCCCTAGATACAAAAATTAAAAAGTTACTGGATTCAGAAATTGGTGCTGCAAAGCAAATAAAAAAAAAGAAAAGTTCTCTTTTAAGCAGTAAAAAATTACCCAAACTGTAAAAATTTTCTAGTGCCAGAATCATACCAACCTGCAGAATAAGACTTCATCTACACCACTCTGTAAATTCATAATATCTAAAGGATATAATACATATAATATATAATCCATAAAAACATAATCTCCCAAAACATAGCATATTTGCATTTTTTTACATCCCCACCACAAAGTATTTTTTGGGGGTTTTCCCAGTCCATAATATGGTTCAGTAAAAGGTATTTTTAATACACATACAGCTGGTCCTGCAAAAATAAGCCCTTATATGGCTTTGTAGATGAAAAATTAAAAAAGTTCTGGTTCTTGGAAAGCGGATAGGAAAAAACAAGCAGAATGTAGCAAAAATCTCTATAGTGGGAAGTGGTTAGTGTGATAAAATAGTGTCATATTGTTGCCACCCAGTGCGTAAATATTCATTGCATGCAGAGAAAATTGTAGAAAAATTTCTCAGAAATTTCTTATAAATTAGTATTTTTTAAAGTATCATAAATAATCTCAAATTCATAGGATTAAATGGAATTGACTAAATAAACATGAAATTTAGCATGACTTAAATATTCTATTGCTTACAGATTAAATTATTAATTTGATTCAAAATAAAATGTAAACATAAATTTGTGATTTTTTTACAGTAATAAATCATGTCATTTTTGTTATTAGAGTTTTAAGTAAGATTAGAAAAGACAGGAGTTTGATTTTTTCGGCCTCCCTTTGAGAAATGCACGTTCCCATTTTCAGGTATCATTAACTGAAAGACATCTGCAATTTTGGAGAATCCTACTATGGCTGTTGCATTTTTTTTTCTTTATCCAAATGAAACCGATAAGCTCCAGAAAAAGCCTGAGTAATTCTATTTTGCATTCAGAATTTCTGTGAATTATGCATCCGCTGGTGCCTAACAGCAGCCTCCTCACTTATAAGACTACTAATCCTTAAAATATAAATTCTTAGGTATTAACTAAGAAGTTATGTTTATGTATTTTTACTGAGGTTTTTTTTTTTTAGCCTTTTTATTTTTAGAATTAAGTAAACTGTTAGCTACCCAGCCGCTGTAGATAGTGGTATTGCTACAAAATTACATAGTGCTATATAGAGATTAAATAAGGGTCAGAAACCTAAAAGCTGGCTCAAGTCATCGAAGCTGTTGTTCTAAATTGGCACCTTTTTAAGTGTTTTTTTCTCTAGGTGATTTCCACTTACAGTCTTATTTACTTTAAAAAAAACATTTTTTTTAAAGTAAATTAAATTATTAATTTGTTTTTTTAATGTAAATAAAAATGTAAATAAGAAACACCATTTGCCAATAAGCTATTAGGGTACGTCCATACGGCAAGGGTCGGTTTTACAGATTTTTTTTCAGGTTTGAAAACCGTCAGAAAACCGACTGTCAGCAATTTCTGTAGACGTCAATACAAAATCCGCCCAATCGATAGGAGTTCCAATTATAGCAAGCCGTATGTTTGTATTAAGGCAACTCCTTCAATTATGGCCAGAATAGAGAAAAATAGGAAAAAAAATGTGTTACTCAATTCCTGGTCTCCCACTGCTGCAACTCTGCAGCCTTCCAGGACCTTCTCCTCTTTACTCCCTCTCCCATATGCCAACACATAAACGAGGCTTGCATTTTATTCACTCACTATGGGGTGCAAGCCTTCCCTGTGTGTTGGGACAAGAACCTAAAAGCAAAGAAGAGCAGACTCCGGGAAGCTTAAGAGTGGCATCAGCAGAGGACCTGGAGGTATCACTTTTTTCTATTCTTCCCCATCATGGACACATTTAACCATAATTTTAATGAGCTGGATGACCCTTTTAAATTATTTTTGTCTATAATCATCCAGTTCCATAGAAGTTCCAATAACAACCGAACACACCACTCGGCTTTACTTGGAAATCCTGTAGAACAGAATGCAGAGTAGTGTGCAAGCGCAACCTCCTCTCTGTTCTACCAAAATCAGTAAAGTAAGTCAGCCCACCCCTTTTGACTATGAAGTCTTCATCTCGGTTGGGATGCATTGAGTAGTTTGAAGCTCTACCAAGTCAATCAACACTTGGTAAATAGAAGACGGTAAGATATGCCATCAATGTGTGATAGGTATAGGTCCCACCTTTGGAACCACGGGAACGGGACCCAAAATGTCTTGGTTCACAACAGAAAGGAGTCAGCAAACAGAAGAACATCCAGCATCCACGGTAAGTATCCAGTGCATAAAAAAATCTAAAAATTTACTTTTATTTCATCATCATAAAAATCAGATGTACACTCCAAATGAAATTCCTAATTCTAAACTAACGTTTCTTTATAGCTTTAAGGGGTTGTCTCATTACAACACTTGGCAATGTTTTCTGCTGGTTTCCAAGAAGAGCTTGTGAAATGGAAGGGCAGGTTTCTCCTCCCAGCAGGGAGTATCTTCACTCTCTGCAGACCCCCCACAGTGTGCACATGGGGATTCATTCTGTGTGAGCTGGGGGAAAGGAGAGGTTCTCTGCTGTCATTGGAGTCATTGGAAGTGAAAAGCTAAGTGTAACTCGATAGTGTATATCTACATTTCTCACTCTCTCTCCATACTTTGTAACTAGAATGGGCATTTGTCATTCTGGACTCTGGTAAAGATGGGTGATTTTTTTTCTCTGTCTCTCTCTCTCTCTTTCTCACACAGTGATATGTCCTGCAGATTATTACACGTCTGACCTCTACAGATCTGCAGCACAAAACTATGCACTTTGTTTGTGCTTACATGGGACTGCACAGTACAGCTGTGTTCTCTCTGTATGTAATTTGCATGGAGCAGCACATCTTACATGGGTCTGCTGTAGTTTCTCTTTCTGTTTTACGTGGGACTGCACATGAGATCTCTCTCTCTCTCTCTCTCTCTCTTGTCCGTGCACACTGCTGCTTGTAAATGCGATCTCTTCCCTCTGCGCATTCCCGTCCGCGACCTGTTCACTACATAACCTTAGCCTGCCCGTTCTCGTCTGCGACCTGGGTGGGACAGAATGCTCAGCCGACAGTCAGTAACACATTAGCTGGGCGTATCCTGACCTGGGCTCAAACACCGTTGCTAAGCACAAATAAGCAGCCCGGTCTCTTAAACTATAGCACTTTGCTAATGGTAACCAAGGATGGACATGCTTAGATTTTTGGTCCCCTCATTTTAAACTGTGATCTGTGTAGTCAGACAACCCCTTTAATCATAGCTATGATTAAGTTTGTGTACTGAAACGCGTTAGTTTAGACATGGTCTGACATGGTCATAATGAAAAAATAAAAGTAAAGTTTAAGATTTTTTTCATGCTCTGGGTTCTTACCGTGGATGCTGGATCTTCTTCTATTTGCAGACTCCCCTCTGTTCTGAACCAAGACATCTTGGAACTCGTTCCCGAGATAAGTGGTTCCAAAGGTTGGACCCGCACCTATCACACATTGATGGCACATCCTATCAATATACCATCAATGTGTGAGATGGGAACACTCGTTTGAATATTGATAGACTAACCTTAGGCAAGCCCAATAATATTCCATTGTTTTTCCAACCCCTTGGTCTTTCCAATTACAGGGTTAGTTGGAGGCAGCAGTCCACTGAGGGCACCATTTACTGCCTTGTTCAATTAGATGCTGATCACCCATTGACTATAAACATCCGGGCACTCAACAACTAACTTTTCACGGACATTTTGGAACACCTGTGCATAGCTGCAAACTAATGGTGGAGCATTGGGAGTGGGGCGTTGACTGTCAGCCACGACCAGGCTTTCTACTGAGAAGGTAGGGACAGATTACTACCATTCCTGCCTTTCTAATTGTTGCATATTAAGCGCTCAATGGACAGGCAACTTTGTGGCTTCCTGCTCCCCGTGCCAGGGCTGTTGGGTCTAATCAAACCTACATCAGCTCTGCAGTGACCTCAGAAGGTGTATATCAGCCCCAGTTACAAGGGAAATCAGAACAAAATAAATGATACAAAATGTCCTCCAAAGGTATTTTTTCGAACCTCATGAGGAGCATTAAATGTAAAAAATATAATAAAAACACAAACAAACAAAACAAAAACATTTTATTAAAATTAACAGCCCAAATCTAAACTTTTACCCCCCCCATATTCCTTCAAACTCTATATGTAAACGTCCGTGAAAAAAAGTGATGTAGTTAGAAAACTTATTTCAAGGCTGCATACTCTATCTACCATGATAGGAGAGTACTCCATTGTGGCTTTCTATATGTAAGCCACATTTTTGGTCCCCTGAGGAACCCCTTTTATATCTGAGGGGGGGAAAGCGTCAGAATGTGGTGAATTTCCTTGATTTATAGGGGGAAAGCGTGATAATTGAGCTTATATCTGCTGTTTATCTCTCAACTTGTGAATCCTCATTTAGAGATAGCCTTGGCCTATAGGGTCAGCAACCAATAGATGGGGCCATCCCTTTCGGGGCGAAAACTCCATCTTATAAGCAGGTATTAGTGTAGGGGGAGCTGAAGGGAAATTATTATATTCTTTTTTATCCAGGATTTCCTCTAATATGGATGACGGATAACTGTGTGATAGACAACTAATTGTGAACAATAGTATTTCTTTATCACCATCTGTATGGGCTGAGTATTATCAGATTTTGAATGTTTGAGGAATTGTTGAGAACTTGTGCAATCACCTAATGATAGCGTCTTCAATTTTTATGAAATGGTTTATATCTTTGTTTGTGGGTATATGTTTTAAATTTATTTATTAAAAGTTCTATTTTAGTAGGGCCCAATATTGTATTCTGTGATTTAAAACTTATTTCAAGGCCACTTTTGCTGTCAAAATATAAAAAAAATATTAGAAAAAAGTGAAAAACAGACTTTTTCTTTTTACCATTTAATGTTACGTAAAAAAAAAAAAAATAATGAAAAAAATGACATAAAAATGAAGCCAAAAGTTTTATGGAATAATTTAAAAAAATGTGAAAAAGAAACTTTTTGTATTTTTTTTTTTACTGTTATACCTCATTATTCTAAAAGAACAAAAACACTGTAATATAAACATAACATAAAAATAATAATTAAAAATGTGAAAAAGAAACTTTTTGTATTTTTTTTACTATTTTACTTATTATTCTAAAAGAACAAAAAACACTGTAATATAAACATAACATAAAAGTAGTATTTAAAAATGTGAAAAAGAAACTTTTTGTATGTTTTTTTTTACTATTTTACCTATTATTCTTAAAGAACACAAAACACTGTAATATAAACATAACATAAAAATAATATTTAAAAATGTGAAAAAGAAACTTTTTGTATGGTTTTTTTTCTACTATTTTACCTCATTATTCTAAAAGAACAAAAAACACTGTAATGTAAACATAACATAAGAATAAAGCCAAACTGATCAAGGGAAAAAAGATAAAAAATTAGTAGCATAAATCAGTGTGAGAAAGCGTTAGAGCGTTCAAACCCAAGTGTCGTAGGGAAAAGAAAAGTATGGTCACAAAAATTGGGAAAGGGGTATTCCAGCAGTCACTGATAAAATCAAATAAACTTTATTCCAAAAAGTTAAAACCCATGGCTGCGCTGACGCGTTTCAAGGAGATGCCTCTTACTCGTAGAAAGGAAAGTGTGCCAGATTAGGAAGCGAGGAGGGGAGATCGGAGGGAACAGCCTGGGCAGGAAGTGGTTAAACATGACACAGCGCCATACTGATAGCAGTGGTGGTGCTTGGAACTGCAAGTCCTGTTCACTGGAATAAGACAGAGCTGTAGAAACAGGCACAGCTGTGTCTATGCACTGAGGGGGACACAATGTCTTATTCTGTTGACTGGTGGGGGTCCCTGTCTGTCACCGAGGTCATTTCTGAGTCTGTTTTATAGCAATCCATTACTGTAAGGAGCCGGAGCCGCGCTCTCTACCTTATAAAACCTTTTACATTCACTCATTGTGTAATTTAATATTTATTGTCATCTGTTGTCATGCATATATTTAACAATTTACTTGCATCAATAAATCCTTGTTATCTATTTAATTAGATCTACATTATAGATACAGATGAGCTGTCTGATTTGGTAAATTTGCATGACTTGAATTAAATTGAGGATTTGTGATGGTGCGCAGGATGAATTAGTACAGATAGAGGATAAAACTGTCATAAGATGATTAGAAAAAGAAAAAAAGTTTGTAAATGAGAATTCAGCGGCAGGTGTTTAAATGAGCTTATGGCTGGCTGAGTAGTAACGAGTGTGTAACATGGCGCGCGTTCCCGGGACTATGCAATGGACATGCTCATTATAGGACTATAATGCCTAGAGTCCACCAATGGTATTTCATTCTGGGGGTCCACCTGTGGAGTTGATTCTTAGGGCCCATCAGTGGAGATGATTCTTGGGGCCCTTCAGTGGAGTTGATTATTGGGGCCCATCAGTGGAGTTTATTCTTGGGGCCACCAGTGGAGTTGATTCTTGGGGCCCATCAGTGGAGTTGATTCTTAGAGTCCACCAGTGGAGTTGATTCTTGGGGCCCATCAGTGGAGTTTTTTCTTGGGCCCCACCAGTGGAGTTGGTTCTGAGGCCCAATTAGTGGATTTATTCTGGGGCCCATCAGTGGAGTTGATTGTTGGGGCCACCAGTGGAGTTGATTCTTGGGGTCCACCAATGGAGTTGATACTTGGGGCCCACCAGTGGAGTTGATTCTTGGGGCCACCAGTGGAGCTGATTCTTGGGGCCCACCAGTGGAGTTGATTCTTGGGGCCACCAGTGGAGCTGATTCTTGGGGCGCACCAGTGGAGTTGATTCTTGGGGCCAATCAGTGGAAGAGATTCTTGGAGCCCACCAGTGGAGATGATTATTGGGGCCAATCAATGGAGTTGATTCTGGGGCCCATCAGTGGATTTGATTCTTTGGGCCACTCAGTGGAGTTGATTCTAGGGCCCATCAGTGGAGTTGATTCTTGGGGCCACCAGTGGAGTTGATTCTTTGAGTCCAGCAGTGGAGTTAATTCTTGAGGCCAATCATAACAACCAATCAGAGCCCATAGTGACCAATCAGAACTCATAGCGACTAATCAGAGCTCATAGCAACCAATCAGAGCTCATTGCGGCCAATCAGAGCCTATAACAACCAACCAGAGCTCAGGTTGAGTCAGGCTGACTTTGACTATGACCTGAATCCAAAGCACAATACTTCCCATGTAACACTCCACTGCATCTGATACTGCAGGTCATTGCTTGCAAGTAAATAGGAAGATCTACAGAATGGGGCAGGAGCGCTAGTACACATGAGCCTATGTGCAGAGCAAAGGTGGTCAGAGGTCGAACCCCATAACTAAACATTAAATTCTTGTGTTCTCTATGAACTGACCTAAACTGCAATTCCCACAACTATTTGAGATCATCCTCCAACCTGTGACTTTTCCTTTTAAAATCCGTCTCTCCTATAATAAATGTTAGAGCCGTCTTGGGAAACATTGAAGGAGGAGGAAATGGACGGGTGTGAGACAAGTTTACTAAACTCACCCATCAAGGAGAATGGGAATCTCGCAGCATCTTGCTGTTAAACCTTCTTTGATGAATCTAATGAATCATTTGTGTGAAAATAAAATAATGCTGATGAATGTTTTGTCTCTGTAGGTTTGTCTAATGAGAATCTCACCTTGACATTTCCAGGGGACTTTTCAAAGGCATAATGAAAACTTCTTGTAAGAATGAGAAATTCAGAGCGTTCAGCGTTTCTGCTTCTTCCTCTTGTTTGTTTCCCATTCTGCTGTAATCGCATTTAATTCTGAGTTTACTTACAATAAAACCATCTGTCCTAGGAAATCGGC
>JAODAL010060908.1:0-20622 GCA_025379985.1 Phyllomedusa bahiana | reverse complement strand
TGGGGGGGGGTTAAAAAGGGGTTATTTTAGGGGTTTATTTTAACGAAAAGGGGGAGTTAGAGAGGATGGGGAAGTGGGGAAGTAAGGGATTTAGAAGTAGTGGAGAGGGGTAAAAGGTGGTAGGAGGTTTATAATTTAGAAAAGGCATAGTAGGAAGGTGGAGCATATAAAAGGGGTTAGTTAGGGGGGTTAGTATAGGGAGTAGGTTAAAAGGTAGGGAGTTTTTAAAAGAAAAGGGGTTAAAAGTAATTGGGGGGGTTTAAGTGGGTTTTGGGTGGGGGGTTGGGAAATAGGGGGTTAGTGGGGTTTATTTTGGGAGTAGAAAAAATGGGTTGGGTATTTGGGTTTTGGGAGAAGGGTTAGTAAAATATTGGGGTTTAGGGGATTTGGGTTAAAAAGTGGGTTAGAATTAGGGGGTTTTATAGGGGGTTTATGGGAGTATTTGGGGTTTAGAGGGGGGTTGGGAAAAGCGGGGGTTTAGGAAGTATTTTTAGGAATTTGGGGTTGGTTTAAGGGTTGGGTTAGGGGTTTGGGGAATTTGGGTTAGGAATTTAGTGGGGGTTTTAGGGGGATATTTATTTTAAAAGGGGTTTAGGTGGTTTTAGAAAGGATAGTTGGGAAGGAAAGGGAGGTAAAAGGGGGTTAAAAAGGGGTTAGTTTAAAGTGGGTGGGTTTGGGGATGTGGGGTTAGAAGTAGTAGGAGTAGTAGAAGTAGTTGGAGTAGAAGTAGTAGGAGTAGTAGTAGTAGTAGTAGTAGTAGAAGTAGTAGGAGTATTAGAATTAGTAGGCATAGTAGAAGTAGTAGGAGTAGTAGTAGAAGTAGTCGGAGTAGTAGAATAAGTAGGAGTAGTAGAATTAGTAGGAGTAGTAGTAGAAGTAGAAGTAGTAGAAGTAGTAGGAGTAGTAGAAGTAGTAGAAGTAGTAGGAGTAGTAGAAGTAGTAGAAGTAATAGGAGCAGTAGAAGAAGTAGAAATAGTAGGAGTAGTAGTAGGAGTAGTGGGACTAGTAGGAGTAGAAGAAGTAGTAGGAGTAGTAGAAGTAGTAGGAGTATTAGGAATAGTAGAAGTAGTAAGAGTAGTAGAAGTAGTAGAAGTAGTAGTAGGAGTAGTAGAAGTAGTAGGGGTAGTAGAAGTAGTGGGAGTAGTAGTAGTAGTAGAAGTAGTAGTAGGAGTAGAAGTAGTAGGAGTAGTAGTAGAAGTAGTAGGAGTATTAGAATTAGTAGGCATAGTAGAAGTAGTAGGAGCAGTAGTAGAAGTAGTAGGGGTAGTAGTAGGAGTAGTAGAAGTAGTAGAAGTAGTAGGAGTAGTAGAAGTAGTAGAAGTAATAGGAGCAGTAGAAGTAGAAATAGTAGGAGTAGTAGTAGGAGTAGTGGGACTAGTAGGAGTAGAAGAAATAGTAGGAGTAGTAGAAGTAGTAGCAGTAGTAGGAATAGTAGAAGTAGTAAGAGTAGTAGAAGTAGTAGAAGTAGTAGGAGTAGTAGAAGTAGTAGGAGTAGTAGAAGTAGTAGAAGTAGTAGGAGTAGAAGTAGTAGGAGTAGTAGTAGAAGTAGTAGGAGTATTAGAATTAGTAGGAATAGTAGAAGTAGTGGGAGTAGTAGTAGAAGTAGTAGGAGTAGTAGTAGGAGTAGTAGAAGTAGTAGGAGTAGTAAAAGTAGTAGAAGTAGTAAGAGTAGTAGGATTAGTAGATGTAGTAGAAGTAGAATTAGTAGTAGTAGAAATAGTAGGAGTATTAGGAGTAGTAGTAGATGTAATAGGAGTAGTAGAAGTAGTAGGAGTAGTAAGAGTAGTAGAAGTAGTAGGAGTAGTAGGAGTAGTAGTAGGAGTAGAAGTAGTAGATGTAGTAGTAGGAGTAGTAGAAGTTGTTGGAGTAGTAGAAGTAGTAAAATTAGTAGAAGTAGTAGGAGTAGTAGTAGGAGTGGTAGTAGTAGAAGTAGTAGGAGTAGTAGTAGTAGAAGTAGTAGGGGTAGTAGTAGGAGTAGTAGTAGGAGTAGTAGGAGTAGTAGGAGGAGTAGAAATAGTAGAAGTAGTAGGAGTAGTAGAAGTTTTAGGAGTAGTAGCAGTAGTAGGAGTAGTAAAAGTAGTAGAAGTAGTAGGAATAGTAGGAGTAGTAGGAGTAGTAGAAGTAGTAGGAGTAGGAGGAGGATTAGTAGGCATAGTAGAAGTAGTAGAAGCAGTAGGAGTAGTAGAAGTAGTAAAAATAGTAGGAGTAATAGAAGTAGTAGTAGGAGTAGTAGAAGTAGGAGTAGTAGGAGTATTAGAAGTAATAGGAACAGTAGGAGTAGTAGAAGAAGTAGGAATAGTAGAAGTAGTAGGAGTAGTAGGAGTAGTAGAAGTAGTAGTAGTAGGAGTAGTAGAAGTAGTAGGAGTAGTAGGAGGAGTAGAAGTTGTAGAGGTATTAGGAATAGTAGAAGTAGTAGGAGTATTAGTAGGAATAGTAGAAGTAGTAGTAGGATTACTAGAAGAAGCAGAAGTAGTAGGAATAGTAGAAATAGTAGGAGTAGTAGTAGGAGTAGTAGAAGTAGTAGGAGTAGAAGTAGTAGGCGTAGTAGTAGAAGTAGTAGAAGTAGTAGGAGTAATAGAAGTAGTAGGAGTAGTAGGAGTAGTAGAAGGAGTAGGAGTAGTAGAAGTTGTAGCAAGTAGTAGGAGTAGTAGAAGTAGTAGAAATAGTAGGAGTAGTAGAAGTAGTAGGAGTAGTAGTAGGAGTAGTAGAAGTCGTAGGAGTAGTAGAAGTAGTAGAAGTAGGAGGAGTAGTAGAATTAGTAGGAGTAGTAGGAAAATTAGTAGGAGAAGTAGTAGAAATAGTAGGAGTATTAGAAGTAGTAGGAGTAGTAGAAGTAGTAGGAGTAGTAGAATTAGTAGGAGTAGTAGGAATAGTAGAAGTAGTAGGAGTAGTAGTAGAAGTAGTAGGAGTATTAGAAGTGGTAAGAGTAGTACGAGTAGTAGTAGTAGTAGTAGAAGTAGTAGGAATAGTAGAAGTAGTAGGAGTAGTAGAAGTAGTAGTAATAGTAGTAGTAGGAGTAATAGAAGTAGTAGGAGTAGTAGGAGTAGAAGTAGTAGTAGGAGTAGTAGAAATAGTAGGAGTAGTAGTAATAGTAGGAGTAGTAGGAATAGTAGGAGTAGTAGAAGTAGGAGTAGTAGGAGTAGTAGAAGTAGTAGGAGTTTTAGAAGTAGTAGGAGTAGAAGAAGTAGTAGGAGTAGTAGAAGTAGTAGAAGTACTAGAAGTAGTAGGAGTAGTAGAAGTAGTAGGAGTAGTAGAAGTAGTAGGAGTAGTAGTAGTAGAAGTAGTAGTAGGAGTAGTAGAAGTAGTTGGTGTAGTAGAAGTAGTAGAATTAGTAGAAGTAGTAGGAGTAGTAGTAGTAGAAGTAGTAGGAGTAGTAGGAGTAGTAGTATTAGAAGTAGTAGGAGTAGTAGTAGGAGTAGTAGGAGTAGTAGAAGTTGTAGGAGTAGAAGTTGTAGGAGTAGTAGAATTAGTAGGAGTAGTAGAAGTAGTAAGAATAGTAGAAGTAGTAGGAGTAGTAGAAGTATTAGGAGTAGTAGAAATAGTAGGAGTAGTAGGAGGAGTAGAAATAGTAGAAGTAGTAGGAGTAGTAGAAGTAGTAGAAGTATTAGGAGTAGTAGGAGTAGTAGAAGTAGTAGTAGAAGTAGTAGGAGTAGGAGGAGTAGAAGTAGTAGAAGTAATAGGAATAGTAGAAGTAGTAGAAGCAGTAGGAGTAGTAGAAGTAGTAAAAATAGTAGGAGTAATAGAAGTGGTAGGAGTAGTAGAAGTAGGAGTTGTAGGAGTATTAGAAGTAGTAGGAATAGTAGGAGTAGTAGAAGTAGGAATAGTAGAAGTAGTAGGAGTAGTAGGAGTAGTAGAAGTAGTAGTAGGAGTAGTAGAAGTAGTAGAAATAGTAGTAGTAGGAGATGGAGTAGAAGTTGTAGAAGTATTAGGAATAGTAGAAGTAGCAGGAGTATTAGTAGGAATAGTAGAAGTAGTAGTAGGAGTACTAGAAGAAGCAGAAGTAGTAGGAATAGTATAAATATTAGGAGTAGTAGTAGGAGTAGAAGTATTAGGAGTAGTAGTAGGAGTAGTAGAAGTAGTAGGAGTAGAAGTAGTAGGCGTAGTAGGAGTAGTAGAAGTAGTAGGAGTAGTAGGAGTATTAGAAGTAGTAGAAGTAGTAGGAGTAGTAGGAGGAGTAGTAGAAGTAGTAGAAGTAGTAGGAGTAGTAGAAATAGTAGGAGTAGTAGAAGTAGTAGGAGTAGTAGAAGGAGTAGGAGTAGTAGAAAATTGATAGAATAGTAGTAGGAGAGTAGTAGAAGTTTTTGAATTAAGAGGTGTAGTAGAAGTGATGTAGGAGTAGTAGAGAGGAGTATTAGAAGATCGTAGGAATATTGGATGTACGTGATAGGGATGAGTTGTTGTAGGTGTTGGTAGTAGGATAGTTGATTTGTAGGAGTAGTAGGAATTAGGAGAAAGTAGTAGCTATTAGTACTACGTAGTAGTTAATTGTAGAAGTTGATAGGAGTAGTTGAGGTGTAGGTGTTGTAGTAGTAGTAGTATTTGTATGAAGTAGTAGATGTTAGGAGGAGTTGGTAGTAAGTAGTAGTATTTAGTTGAATTGGTGGAGTTGAGGAGTTGTTGAAGGAGTAGAAAAGTAGTAGTAATGTGTAGTGAAGGTGTTGGTGTATATAGTTTAGCAGTATTAGATGTAGTAGTGCTGTTGATTGTAGTAGAAGTTGTTGGTGGGTGGTTTTGTTGGTGGTGGAGGTGTTGGTGGTGTTGTTAGTGTTGGTGGTGGGTGGTGGGGATGTAGGTGGAGGGTTTGGTGATGTAGGAGGTACATGGTCGTGTTTGGTGGAGGTGGTGGTGTATGGGGTTGGTGGCTGGATGGTGGTGCAGGTGGTGGTGTTGGTGGTGGGTGGTGGGTATGTGGTGTATGGTGGTGTGGGTGGTGGTGATGGTGTTTGGTGGTGGTGGTGGTGGTGGTGTTGGTGGTGGTGGTGGTGAGAGAGAGCGGGGATAGAAGAAGACAGGGGTTGGGGTGGGATGCTGTGTGTAGTAGAAAGTCCGGTAGTGAGTATTCGACGTAGGGTAGAAGTACGTAGGAGTATAGGAGAAGTGTATGAGTTGGTACGGAGTCGTGGGGAGTAGTAGAAGTAGTAGGAGTCAGTCAGAAGTTAGTAGATACGAGGTAGTCTGAGTAAGGAGTTGTAGACGTGTCACCGGAGTGTAGGGGGTTAGTAGGAGTTAGTAGGAGTAGTAGTAGGACAAGAAGGAAGCTAGTAGGAGTAGGAGGAGTCGTAGGTAGTAGTAGAAGTAGTAGGGGTAGTCAGAAAGTAGTCAGTGAGTAGTCAGGAGTAGGAGAAGTAGTTAACTGAGTTGTAGGAAGTCGTGGGAGTAATTAGTACGGAGTGTAGTAAGTAGTGAGTAGGAGTGTAGGAGCTCAGTAGAAGTAGTAGAACTAGTGGGAAGTAGTGGGAGTATAGGAGTAGTAGAAGTAGGAGAGTAGTAGGAGTAGTTGGAGTAGTAGGAGTAGTAGAAGTAGTCGGAGGTACGTCGACGTAGTTGGAAGTAGTGGGAGTAGATAGGAAGTAGTAGTGTAGTAGGAGTAGTGTGAAGGTGTTGAGTAGTTGGAGTAGTAGAATGGAGTACGCTAGAAGTAGTAGTAGAAGTAGGAGTAGTGGAGTTGGTGGAAGTAGTCAGGAGTGGTCAAGAGTCGTAGTAGGACAGTAGTAGGAGAAGTAGAAGAAGTGGGAGTTGGTAGGAGGAGTAGAATAGAAATTAGTAGAGGCGTATTGGGGAGTAGTAGAACGTAGAATGAGGTCAGTAGAACGGAGTGGCGCAGTAGTAGAAGTTAGCTGGGAGTAGTAGCAGTAGTAGGAGTTAGTTAGGAGTGTAGGGAAGTAGTAGAAGAGTAGTGAGTCGTAGGAGTTTGTGAAGTAGTGGAAGTAGTATGAGTAGCTTAGAAGTAGTAAGAAGTAGTAAGCGAGTAGAAGTGGTAGGTCGTAGTGACTGTCGTCAGTAGAAGTTGTAGGAGTAGAAGTAGTAAGTCGTAGTTGTGGGTTTGTTGAAGGTAGTAGGAGCGCAGGGAGGAGTGGTAGAAGTAGTAGTAGAGCGAAGTGGAGTAGTTGTAGATGGAGGTAGGGAGTAGTGGGAAGTTGTAGCGAGTATTAGGAGTGAATGAGAATATAGTAGTGTGGGAGTAGTAGGGAGTAGGTAATGTAGTAGGTAGGACGTAGTAGAAGTAGGGTAGAAGTAGTAGCGAGTAGTGGAAGCTAGGAGTAGTAGAAGTAGCTGGAAGTAGCTAGGGTTGCAAGAAGTAATTAGACGTAGTGAGTAGTAAGAAGTAATAGGGAGTGGTAGAAGTAGTGCTGTGGTAGTACGGAGTAGTAGCAAGTAGAGAGGAGTAGTAGGAGCTAGTGGAAGTGGTAAGGAGTAGTAGGGTGAAAGTAGACGTAGATAGGGAGTAGTAGTAGGAGTAGTAGAAGTACGTAGAAGTTAGTAAGGCGACGAGGGAGAAGTAGAAGTTCAGTAGGAAGTAAGAGGGGAGTAAGAAGAAGGTAGTAGAAGTAGTCGGTGAGTCGTAGAAGCTTGTAGCGAGTAGTAGAAGTAATACGTAGGAGTAGTGGAGGTAAGTTGGCGTAGTAGACAGTAGTTGAGCGTAGTAGATGTATTAGGCGTAGAAGTATTAGGTGTAGTAGATAGTAGTGAAAGTAGTAGTGAAAGTGTCCGGAGTTGAGTAGTAGAAGTAGGTGAAGTAGTAGGAGTAGTAGTACATACGAAGTACGTAGGAGTCGTCTTGGGGCTAGTAGGAAGGGTAGTAGAATTATTAGGTGTCAGTCGAAGTAGTAGTAGGAGTAGTAGTAAGTAGAGTAGTAGGAGTTAGTAGAGGTAGTAGGAGTACGTAGAAGTAGTAGGACGTGGTCAGTGGTAGTAGGGAGTAGTAGGAAGTCGTAGGAGGAGTAGAAAGTAGTTTAGCGGAGTTTAGAAAGTTAGTAGGAGTAGTAGTAGTAGTTAGAAGTAGGAGTAGCTAGAAGGTAGGTGGAAGTAGTAGAGTAGTGGTGACCTATGAGAAGTATTGGGAGTAGTAGAAAGTAGTAGTAGGAGTAGAAAGTAGTAGAATAGTAGGGTGGGTAGAAGTAGGTAGTAGTGGTAGTAGTAGGAGTAGTAGAAGTATGTGGGAGTAGTGGACGTAATAGGAGTAGTAGTAGTCGTTAGGTAGAGGTGTAGAGGTAATAGGAGGGGTAGTCGGTAGTAGGAGTAGTAGTAGAAGTAAGTAGGAGTAGTGGAGTCGGGGAGGACAGTGTAGGAAGTAGTTGGAGTAATAGTACAGTAGTAGGGGTTATTAAAGATGTAGGAGTTGTAGAAGATAGTGGGAGTAGTAGGCAGAAGTACGTTGGGAAGTAGTAGAAGTAGTTGGAGTAGTAGAAGAAGTAGAGGTAGTTAGGAGTAGTAGAAAGTAGTAGGAGTAGTAGATGGTAGTAGGGAGTATTCAGGAGTAGTAGAGTAGTGGGAGTAGTCGGGTAGTCGCAACGTAGTAGGGAGTATCTAGGAGTAGTAAGATGTAGAAGGAGCAGTAAGGAAGTAGTTGAAGTTAGTCAGGAGATGGTAGAAGTAGTAGGAGTAGTAGGAGTAATAGAAGTAGAAGTAGTAGGAGTAGAAGTAGTAGGAGATAGTAGTAGTAGCGGTAGTAGGAGTAGAAGTGTAGTAGGAGGTAGTGGAAGTAGTGGAGAGTAGGAGGAGGAGGAGCTGGCTTGTAGTTTGTAGGGAGGAGCTAGTGGGAGTAGTTTTATAAGTAGTAGGAGTAGTGGAAGTGTAGGGGAGTAATTAGGGTAGAAGAAGTAGTAGGAAGTACGTAGGAGTAGTAGAAAGTAGTAGTAGTAGGAGTGTAGACTGTAGTAGAAGGTAGTCCGGAGTAGTGGAAGTAGGAGGAGTCGTAGAAGTAGGGGAAGTGGTAGGAGTTGTAGAAGATAGTAGACGTAAAGGAGTAGTAGAAGTAGTAATAGGAGTGGTAGAAGTAGTAGAGGTAGTAGGAGTAGTAGAAGTAGGAGGAGAGTCGTAGGATGTATGGAGTAGTTGAAGAAGAATGTAGAGTAAGTAGGAGTAGTAGAGCTAGTAGAAGTAGTGGAAGTAGTAGGAGTTAGTAGGGGTAGTAGGAAGTCGTGGAGTAGTAGAAGGTTTTTTAGGGAGTAGTAGACGTGTGGAGTCAGTGGGAGTAGAAGAAGTAGTAGTAGACGAAGCTACGACGTAGTAGTAGAAGTGATAGTAAACGTAGTAGTGAGTAGTAGTCAGTATGAAGTAGTAGGAGATAGTGTAATTAAGAAGTAGTAGTAGAGAGTAGTAGTAGTAGTACGGGGTAGGAGGAGGTAGTAGAATTATTAGGGAGGAGTGAAGTAGTAGCTATGAGTAGTAGGAGTAGAAGTAGTAGTAGTAGAAGTAGTAGGAAGTAGTAGGAGTAGTAGAGAGGTAGTAGAAGTAGTAGGAGTAGTAGAAGTGGTATGAGTATGTAGTAGAAGTTGTCGAAGGTAGTGGGAGTAGTATTAGTTGGAGTCGGAGTCGTATGAGTATTTGAAGTAGTCAGAGGTAGTAGGGTAGTTTTAGGGGTAGTAGAAAGTCGTAGGAGTAGTAGAAGTGGAGCAGACAGTAGTAAGGAAGTAGTAGTAGAAATGTCGGAAGTAGTGGAAGTAGTTGGCGTTGTAGAAGTTGTAGGACGTAGTCAGTAGCAAGTAGTAGGAGTAGACGTAGTAGGGTAGAAGGGAAGTAGTAAGAAAATAGTAGCAGCAGTAGAAGTAGTAGGAGTAGTAGGAGTAGTAGTAGGAGTAGTAGGAGTAGTAGGAGTAGTAGTAGGAGTAGTGGGAGTATCGAAGAAGTGGGAGGAGTAGAAGTAGTGGACATAGTAGAAGTAGTGTAGAACGTAGTGGGAGTAGAGTAGGAGAGTGGTAGGAGTAGTCAGGAGTAGTAGAATGTAGTCCGGAGTCGTAGGAGTAAGTAGAAGTAGTAGTAAATAGTTAGTAGGAGTGTAGGAGAAGTGTAGGAGTAGCTGGACGGTAGTTGGAGTTGTAGGAAGTAGGTAGGACGTAGTATGTAGAAGCTCGTTGGCGTAGAAGATAGTAGTAGGAGTCGTGTAGTAGGTAGAAATAGTAGGAGTAAGGTAAAAGTAGTAGGAGCTCGTAGAAGTAGTAGTAGGTGTAGTAGGAGTCAGTAGAGGTAGTGGAGTAGTGGAGATTGTAGAAGTAGTAGGAGTAGTAGAAGTAGTAGGAGTAGTAGAAGTAGTAGTAATAGTAGAAGTACGTAGTAGAAAGTAGTGGAAGAAGGAGGAGTAGGAAGAAGTGGTAGGTAGTAGTGGAGATAGTATAAGTAGTAGGTAGTAGTAGGACGTAGTAGAAGTAGTAGGAGTAGTAGGAGTATGATTCACATAGTAGTAAGTAGTTGAGAGTAGTAGAAGTAGGATGGAGTAGTAGAAGCTAGTAGGGAGTAGTAGTAGAAGAGTGTAGGAGTCAGTGGAAGTAGTTGGAGTTTGTGAAGTAGTAGTAGTAGTCGTAGTAGTAGTAGTAGTCGGACGTAGTAGAGAGTAGATATTCGTAAGGAGTAGTGAAGTAGGTAAGGAGTAGTAGGAGTAGTAGAGGTAGTAGGAGTAGTGGAAAGTTGTAGGAGATGAAGAAGAGTAGAAGCTAGTAGGAGTAGTAGGAGTAGTAGGAGTAGAAGAAGTAGGGTATGCGTAGTAGGAGTAGTATGAAGTCAGGTAGTGTATTAGTTGTAGGGTAGGAGAAGTAGTAGGAGTTAGTAGCGAGTAGGTATAAGTAGGTATCGTAGTGAAGTACGTAGGGAGTATTATAATTAGTAGGAGTAGCAAGTAGTAGGAGTGGTAGGAGTGTTAGGAGCTAGTAAAAGTAGTAGGAGGCGTAGAAGTAGTGCAGTAGTAGCTGAGTATTAGATGTAGTAGAAGTAGTAGGCGAGTAGGAGTAGATGTATTTCACGGAGTGTATCAGTAGTAGGAGTTGGAGCGTAGTAGGAGTAGTAGAAGTAGAAGAAGTAGGTAGAAGTAGTTAGGTAAAGTCAGTTAGAGTAGTAAGGAGTAGTAGAAGTTCAGTAGGAGGTAGTAGGAGTAAGGAGGAGTGGTAGATTTAGTAGGAGTATTAGAAGTAGTAGGAGTAGTTGAAGTTGTAGGAGTAATAGAAGTAGTAGGAGTAGTAGAAGTAGTAGGAGTAGTAGAAGTAGTAGGAGTAGTAGTCCTGAGTAAGATAGGAGGTAGTCAGGAGTGGTATAAGTAGTGGAGGTCGTAGAAGGTCGGTAGAGTAGTAGGAGTATTATTAAGCTAGTAAGGATAGTAGTAGAAGTAGTAGGAGATGGAAGGAGGAGTAGGAGTAGTAGAAGTAGTGAGGGCGTAGAAGTAGTAAAAGTTAGGAGGAGTAGTAGAAGTAGTGGAGTAGTAGAATTAGTAGGAGGAATTTAGGACGTAGTAGAAGTTAGTAGGAGTAGAAAGTGTAGGCGGTAATAGAAGTAGTAGGAGTAGTAGTAGAAGTAGTAGGAGTAGTAGAAGTAGTAGGAGTAGAAGTAGTAGGAGTAGTAGAAGTAGTAGTAGTAGTAGGAGTAGTAGTAGTAGTAGGAGTAGTAGAAGTAGTAGGAGTAGTAGGAGTAGTAGAAGTAGTAGGAGTAGTAGGAATGTTATTAGGGTAGTACGGAGTATGTATAAGTTGTGGCAAGTAGTAGTTAGGCGTAGTAGGTAAGATAGAAAGTAGTAGGCTAGGAAGTATAGGCGTAGTAAGAAGTAGTAGGAGTGAAGTAGGGTAGAAGGATAGTAGGAGTGTAGAAGTAGGTATCTAGGTAGATATGGAGTAGTAGAAGTAGAGGGGTAGTGGAAGTAGTAGGAAGTAGTAGCTAGATCGTAGTGTCATTGTAGTTGAAGGACGGGAGTTGTAGAAGTAGTAGGAGTACGTAGTAGAAGTAGTAGGGTAGTGGGAAGTAGATAGAAGTAGTTGGAGTTGTAGAAGTTATTAGGAGGTAGTAGAAGTAGGTAGGATGTTGTAGAAGTAGTGGCGAGTAGTAGGGAGTAGTAGTCGAAGTAGTAGGAGTGTTGAGTTAGTAGAGAAGTTCTGTTGGAGTATTAGGACGTAGTAGAAGTAGTAGTAGAAAGAAAGTACGGAGTAGTAGGATTTGTGGAAGCATAGTAGGAGTGGTAGAAGTAGTAGTAAGCAAGTAGTACGGAGTAGTAGAAGTAGTGGGAGTAGTAGGGAGTAGTATGAAGTAGTAAGGGGTATCTGGAGTCAAGTAGAGTTAGAAGGAGTAGTAGAAGGAGTGGAGTTGTAGAAGTAATAGGAGTAGTGGGAGTAGGTAGAAGAAAGTAGATAGAAGTGGTAGGAGTAGTAGGAGTTGTAGAAGTAGTAGGAAGTAGTAGGAGTAGTAGAAGTTAGTAGACAGGTAGTAGGAGTAGAAGAAGTAGAGTTGTAGGAATGGTAGTAAGTAGACAGTTGTCGGAGTAGACGGTAGTAGCTAGAGTTGTGGGTGTAGTGGAGGAGTAGGAGCGTAAGCAGAGTGGTAGATTGTAGTAGTAGGAGTAGTGGAAGTAGTTGTAGAAGTAGTAGTGAGTATGGACGTCTGTAGGAGTCAGTAGGAGTAGTAGAAGTAGTAGTAGGAGTAATAGAGTAGGTAGAAGTAGCTGGAAGTAGAGGGAGGATAGTAGAAGTAGTGGAATTCAGTAGGACGTTGTAGAGTGTAGTAGAAGCTAGGACGGAGTAGAAGATAGTAGGCACCGTTGGTAGCAGTTTGTGGGGGTCAGACGGGTACGTAGAAGTAGGAGGAGTGTAGGGATAGCTGGAAGTGGTAGGGAGTCAGTAGGTGTTAGAAGAAGAAGTGTAGTAGTCGGAGTAGTAGGTAGTACGTAGAAGTAGTAGAAGTAGATGGAGTAGTAGGAGTAGTAGCAAGTAGCTAGAAGCTTGTAAGAGTAGTCCGGATGTATTGACGCTATGTAGGAGTAGTGGGAGTAAGATGAAGTGTAGACCGTAGGGGGAGTGGTGGAAGTTGGAGGAGTCAGTAGAAGTAGTAAGAGGTGTGGAGCGTAAGTAGGAGTAGTAGAAGTGGTTTGGAGTGTAGAAGTATTAGGAGTAGAAGTTGGTAGGTGTAGTAGAAGTAGAAGAAGATAGTAGTAAAAGTGTAGGATTTGTTGTAGTGAAGCTAGTAGGAGTAGTAGTAATAGAAGTGTAGTAGAAGTCGTTAGGAGTGTTGGGGTGGTAGGAGTAGTAGAAGTATTAGGAGAAGTAGTAGTAGGAGTAGAAGTAGTAGGAGTAGTAGTAGGAGTAGTAGAAGTTGTAGGAGTAGTAGAAGTAGTGGGAGTGGTAGGAGTGATAGGGAGTAGTAGGTAAGTAGTAGTTGGAGGAGTAAATCAGTAGGAGTATTTGAAGTAGGTAGGAGTAGTAGATGTAGTAGGAGTGTGGTAGGAGTGTAGAATTAATTAGGAGTCGGAGACGTAGATAGTAGGAGTAGTAGGAGCGTAGAAGTAGTGCTGTAGGGTGTAGAAGTGGTTAGAGTAGTAGGAGTAAGTATTAGTAGTCGTATGAGTAGTAGAAGTAGTAGGAGTATTAGAAGTAGTAGGAGTAGTAGAAAGTTGGTTAGGAGTAGTCGAAGTCGTAGAGACGTGGTAGGAGGCTAGTAGAGTAGTAGAAGTAGTAGGAGGCAGTAGAAGTAGTTGAAGCATCAGTTACGGAGTAGTAGGAAGTCGTAGAGTAGTAGAATTAGTAGAAGTAGTAGGAGTAGTAGGAGTAGTAGGAGTAGTAGTAGGAGTAGTAGTCGTATAAATAGTAGGAGTAGTAGAAGTAGTGGGAGGTATTTGAAGTAAGTTGGGAGTAGTAGAAGTAGGAGTTAGTAGAAGGTAGTAGCGAGTAGGTAGGGATGTAAGGAGAATGTAGTGGAAGGAGTAAGGAAGTACGTAGGAGTAGTTAGAAGTAGTGGGGTAGGTAGAAGTAGGTAGTAGGAGGTAGTTAGTAGTAGTACGAAGTAGTATGTGACGTAGTGGGAGTAGTAGTAGTCGTAGAAGTAGTAGGAGTCAGTAGGAGTAGAAGCTCGTAGAAGTAGTAGGAGGCGCTAGTGAGTAGTAGTAGAAGTAGTAGGAGTAGGGAAGTCAGTAGAAGTAGTTGGGAGTAGTAAGGAAGTAGGTCGGAGTAGTAGAAGTTAGCAGGAGTTGTAGCAGTAGTGGGGTAGTGGAGAAGTAGTAGGAGTAGTGGACGGTAAGAGAACGTAGTTGTGAGTAGTTAGAAGTAGTAGGAGTAGTAGGAGTAGTAGAAGAAGTAGGAATAGTAGGAGTAGTAAGACGTAGGTAAAGGAGGGGAGAATTAGTAGTAGTAGTAGGATGGTAGACGGTAGTGGGAGTAGTAGGAGGTAGTAGAAGGTAGTTAGGGAGTATTTAGGAGTAGTAGGACTAGAAGAAGTAGTAAGAGTAGGAGAAGTAGTAGGAGAAGTAGTATGAGTAGTAGGAGTAGTAGAAGTAGTAGGGAGCTAGTAGCGGAAGTAGTAGGAGTGGTAGAAGAGTAGTAGGAGTAGTAGGAGTTGTAGAGTAGTAGAAGTAGTAAGGTAGGTAAGTAGTAGATGTATGTAGGTGTAGAAGTAGTAGGAGTAGTAGAAGTAGTGTAGACGTAGTAGTGGGAGTAGTGGAAGTAGTAGTGGAGGAGGAGGAGGTGGTTGCAGTATATAGGAGGGGTAGTGAAGTAGGCTTCGTAGAAGTAGTAGGAGTAGTGTGAATGTTGAAAGAGTATTAGCGCAGTAGAAAGACAGTAGTAGAAGTGTAGGAGTAGTAGACACGTAGTAGTAGGCGTAGTAGAAGTAGTAGGAGTAGTAGACAGTAGTGGAGTTGACGTATAGTAGTAGATGTAGCAGGGAGTAGTAGAAGTAGTAGGAGGAGTGGAGGCTAGGAGGTAGTAGAAGAAGTATTAGGAGAAGTAGAAGAGATTTGGGAGTAGTAGAAGTAGTAGGAAGTAGTCGAAGTGTAGGAGGTATGTAGGAGTTGGTATGAAGTAGTGAAGATAGTAGGGTAGTAGAAGTTGTAGTAGAAGTAGTAGAAGTAGTAGAAGTGGTAGGAGTGGTAGTAGTAGAAGTAGTAGGAGTAGTTGGAGTCGTAAGGAGTAGTATAATTCGTATGGAAGTAGTAGAGAGTAGGAGTAGTAGGAGTAGAAGTAGTACGGAGTAAGTAGAAGTAGGAGATAGTAAGTACGGAGTAGTGGGAGTAGTAGAGAGTAGGAGGTAGGTAGAAGTTTTAGGGTTTTTTTTAAGGGGGGAGTTAGGAGGAGGTGTAAGTAGTAGTATAAGTAGTAGGAGTAGTAGTAGTAGTATTAGAAATAGTAGGAGTAGTAGAAGTAGTAGGAGTAGATAGTAGTCGAAGTACGTGGAGTATTATGGAGCTTTAGGAATTAGTATAATTAGGAGGAGTAGGGAAGTAGGAAGTAGTAGGGAGTAGTTAAGGAGTAGAAGTAGTGTAGAAGCTAGTAGAAGTAGTAGGGTAGTAGAAGTGGAGAAGTAGTAGGAGGAGTGGGGGTATTAGAAGCATAGTAGGAGTAGTAGAAGTAGTAGGAAGTTGTGGAGTTTAAGTAGAAGTCAGTAGGAGTTGTGGTGTAAGTAGAAGTAGTACGGTGTTAGTAGAAGTAGTAGGAGGTAGGAGGAGTAGTAGAAATAGTAGGAGTAGTAGGAGTAGTAGGAGTAGTAGGAGAAGTAGTAGGAGTAGTAGAAGTAGTAGGAGTAGAGAGTATGGGAGTAGTCGAGTAGGAAGAGTAGTAGAAGTAGGCGAGAGTAGTAGGAGTAATAGAAGTCGTAGGAGTAGTAGAAGTAGTGGAAGTAGTAGTAGGAGAAGTAGAAGTAGTAGGAAATAAATAGTGGGGGTTGTAGTAGACGTAGTAGGAGTAGTAGTATTAGAAGTAGTAGGAGGAGTAGAAGTAGTAGGAGTAGTAGGAGTCGTAGTAGCTAGGAGCTCGTTTGTAGGAAGTAGTAGGAAGGTACGTAGTAGTAGGAGTAGTAGTAAAGAGGTAGTAGAGTATGACGGAGTAGGGGTGTAGTAGGAAGTAGTAGATTAGTAGTACGGAGTAGTGGGAGTTGAAGGAGTAGTAGAAGTTGTAGGTGTGTAGGGTAGTTAGTAGAGTAGTAGGGAGTAGTAGAAGTTAGTAGGAGTCGTAGGAGTACGTGGGGAGTAGAAGGAGTAGTAGCATGTTGTACGGAGTAGTAGGGAGGAGTAGTAGAAGTATTAGGAGTCGTAGCAGGATTGGGAGTAAGTAGCAAGTAGTAGCGAGTAGTGAAGTCAGTAGGAGTAGTAGGAGGTGTCAGAAGTCGTCGAAGTAGTAGGGAGTAGTAGAAGTTGGTAGTAAGAAGTAGTCAGGAGTAGTAGAAGTAGTAGGAGTAGTAGTAGTAGAAGTAGTAGGAGTAGTTGGAGCTAGGGAGTACGTATAATTAGTAGGAGTAGTAGAAGTAGAAGTAGAAGTAGGAGTAGTAGGAGTAGTAGGCGTAGTAGGAGTAGTAGAAGTGGAGACAAGTAGTAGTTGTAGTGGGGTAGTAGAAGTAGTATGGAGTATAGAAGTAGTAGGAGTATGTAGGAGTCGTAGAAGTAGTAGGAGGTTACGTAGGAGGGTGTTAGAAGTAGTAGAGTAGTCGGAGTGTAGAAGTTGTAGTAGAAGTAGTAGGAGTAGTAGAAGTAGTAGTAGGAGTAGTAGTAGTAGAACGTAGTAGGGTATTTGGAGTAGTAGGAGTAGTCTAATTAGGAGGAGGGTAGTCAGAAGTAGAAGTAGTAGGAGTAGTAGAGTAGAGTATGTAGTAGAGAAGTAGTAGAAGTAATAGGAGTAGTATGAAGTAAGGAGATGATCGTAGGAGGTGTGGGGAGTAGTAGAAAGTAGTAGGAGTGTATGGGGAAGTAGTAAGAAGTAGTAGGAGTAGTAGAAGTAGTAGGAGCGAGCTGGATGTGCTAGAAGTAGGTATGAGGTAGTAGAAGTATTAGTAGTAGGAGGAGTAGTAGAGAGTAGTGGAGTAGTGGGGTATGTAGAAGTTAGTAGGCAGAAGTTGTAAGGAGTAGTCGAATTGTAGTAGTAGGAGTAGGTAGAGAGTAGGAGTAGTAGGAGTAGGAGTAGTAGTAGAAGTAGTTGGAGTAGTAGTAGGAAAGTAGGAGTAGTAGGAGTACGTAGAGTAGTAGGAAAGTCAGTAGAGAAGTAGTAGAAGTAGTCGGAGTAGTGGAGGTAGTAGAAGTAGTAGGAGGTAGTGGAAGTATTATGACGTAGCTAGGAGTAGTAGAGATCGTAGGAGTAGTGGGAGTAGATAGTAGTAGGGAAGTGTAGGGTACGTAGACACGTAGTACGTCGACGGAGTGTAGTAACGAGCTCGGGCGGTGAGAGAGGGGGAGGGGGATGGTGAGTGTCTCAGAGGACGGGAGTAGGGAGAGGGAGTCGTAGAAGTAGTCGAGAGTAGTTGTAGGGAGTAGTGGGACGTAATGTATTGACAGGAGCTCGTAGAAGTTGGTAGGAGGTGTGAGGGGTAGTAGGTAGTAAGTAGTAGGAGTAGTAAGGAGTAGTAGAGAAAGGTGGTTGTTGGAGTAGGATTAGTAGCCTGGGAGAGTAGTGGAAGTAGTAAGGAGTAGTGGGAGGATAGTAGGAAGGTAGTAGTGAAGAAGTCGTAGGCGTAGTAGAAGTAGTGTGGAAGTAGTAGGAGTAGTAGAAGTAGTAGGAGCAGTAGGAGTAGTAGAAGTACTAGGTGTAAGTGGTGTATTGGGAAGTCTGTAGAGAATGTGTAGTCGAAGTAGTGAGAGAGTAGTAGAAGGCAGTATGAAGTAGATAGGAGTAGTGAGAAGTGTATGTAGGCGAGGTAGTAGTGGAATTAGTGTAGACAGTAGTAGTAGGAGTAGTTAGAAGTGTAGGAGTTGTAGAAATAGTAGGAGTTGTAGGGTGTGGGAAGATAGTAGTAGATGGAGTGGTGGAGTAGGTCTAGAATTAGTAGTAGAAGTCTTTAGTGTAGTAGGAGCTTAGTAAGTAGAAGTAGTAGTTGAAGGAGTAGGAGTTATAGAAGGAGTAGAAGTGGAGTCGTAGTAGTAGTAAAGAGGGTTGTAGCTCAGGGTCATATTACAAGTAGTGAAGTAGTAATGGGAGTAGCGTAGAAGGAGTGCGTAGGGTAGTTGGAGATATTAGTGAGTAGTATAATTCGTAGGAGAAGTAGAGATAGAAGTGGGAGTAGTAATGAGTAGTAGGACGGTAGAAGTTAGTTTGGGTGAGAAAGTAGTAGGAGTAGTGCACGTAGGGAAGCTAAGTAGTAGGAGTCAGGGAAGTAGTAGTAGAAGGAGTGGCAGTAGTAGATAGTTGTTGTAGTAGTAGGGATAGAAAAGAGTAGTAGTTAGAAGTAGTGGGAGTGATAGAAGTAGTAGGAGGTCAGTCTGTGAAGTGTAGAGGGAAGTAAGGTAAGGAGTAGTGGAAGTAGAGGCTTTTAGTAGAAGTAGTAGGGAGTGGTAGAAGTTATTCAGGTTAGTTAAGAAGTTGTATAGGGGTTGTAGTGTAGTAGTAGTAGAAGTAGTAGGAGTAGTAGAAATAGTAGTAGGAGTAGAGTTAGTATAGTAGAAGGTATGTAGGAGTAGGTACTGGAGTAGTAGGAGTAGTAAGAAATTGAGTAGGAGTAGATGGTAGTAGTAGCAGTCGTGAGTGGTAGGTATGAAGGAGTAGTAGAAGTATGAAGTAGGAGTGGGAGGAGTGTAGACGTAGTGGGTGTAGTAGTAGTAGAAGTATAGTAGATAGGATGTAGGAGGAGTTGGAGTAGTAGGAGTAGTATTAGAAGAAGTAAGGAAGGAGTTGAGATAGGTAGTAGCAAGTAGTAGTGGGAGTCGTAGGGTAGAAGTAGTAGTAGTAAGTCAAGGAAGGTTGAGATTGTAGTAGTTAGGCAGGGGGTGTTCGAAGTAGTAAGGATGAGTGAATCGAAGTGGAAGAAGTAGGGTGTAGTAGAAAGTTAGTAGTAGAAGTAGCTAGGGGAGGTAGTCGTAGAGTTGTTAGTAGTGTATGAAGTAGTAGGAGAAGTAGTAGAAGGAGATAGTAGTGAGTTCGTAGAAGTAGTCGAAGTAGTTGGAGGTAGGTAACAGTAGTAGTGATGTAGTTGTAGAATGTAGTAGGAGTAGTAGAAGTAGTCAGTATTAGCGTAGTAGGAGTAGTAGAATGTTGTGTAGTAGAAGTAGGAGGAGAAGTAGTAGGAGTAGTAGAGGTAGTAGGAGTAGAAGAAGTAGTAGGAGATGTGGGAGGAGTAGAGTGTAGAAGTAAGTAGGGATTGTGTAGAAGGTAGTAGGAGTAGTAGAAGGTAGTGGGAGTAGGAGATATTAGTAAGTAGTAGTTAGAAAGTAGTGGAGTTGAAGAAGTGTATGTAGAGTTGTAGTAGTGACAGTACGAAAGGAGTAGTTTAGAGTAGCTAGGAGGTAGTGTAAGAATATAGTAGGAGTAGTAGGAGTAGGTAGAAATAGTAGTGGGTAGTGGTACGAAGGAGGTAGTAGAAGTAGTGGCAGTGTGGGAGGAGTAGTACGATAGTTGTGCGGTGTGGGTAAGTAAGTAGAAGTAGTTAGTAAGAAGTAGTCAGAACGGAGGTAGGAGCTAGTAGGAGTAGTAGGAATGTTGTGTAGAAGAAGCTAGAAGGATTAGAAGTCATGTAGTAGAAAGTTAGTTGATAGGAGTATGTAGAAGTGGTAGAAAGTATGTTAGTATCGGTGGGGTTAGTAGAAGTGTAGAAGTAGGAGTAGTAGGAGTGATAGAAGTAGTAAGTAGTAAGGAGTAGTCGGGGTAGTAGAAGTAGTAGTAGAAGTAGTATATGAGTAGTGGGTAGTAGGTAGGTAGTAGTAGAATGTAGGTTGGAGTAGTAGTAGGAGGAGAAGTAGTTGGAGTAGTGAAGTTAGTAGTTAGTATAGTAGGAGGAGAAGTAGATAGGAGTATGTTAGAGGCTAGTAGGAGGAGTGGAGTAGTAGAAGCAAGTAGGAGTAGTGGGAGTAGTAGAAGTACGTAGGAGCTAGGTAGAAGTAGTATAGGAGTAAGTTTGGAGTAGATCGAAGTAGGTGGGAGTAGTAGAAGGAGTCAGGAAGTAGAGGCGTAGTAGCCAAGTATGGTAGGAGTTGTGGATGTTAGTAGAAGTAGTAGCTGGTAGTAGTAAGTATTAAGGAAGTGCAGTAGGAGTAGTAGGAAGGTAGGTAGGGTAGTGGGCTAGCGTAGTAGAAGTTAGTAGGAGATGAGTTGTAGGAGTGTAGTAGAAGTAGTAGTAGTAGGCTCGTGTGGTAGTCGCGTGAGAAGTGAGGGGGGAAAGTCGGGAGTAGGTAGAAGTAGTAGGAGTTTGTAAGGTCGTCTTAGAAGTAGTCAGGAGTAGTAGCAAGTAGGTTAGGGAAGGTAGTAGGAGTAGGTAGAAGGTAGGTAGGAGTAGTGGAGGTGGGGTCAGTGAGAGTAGGGTAGGGAGTTAGTGGAAGGTATTATGGTAGTAGGAGGTAGTAGAAGAGTAAGGTAGGGGCGTGTGGGTTGGTAGTAGTAGTAGGAGGAAGTTGTAGAGTGTAGAGAAGTCGACGAGTAGTAGTAGGAGTAGTATTGAAGAGTAGTAGAGAGTAGGAGGAGTAGGAGGAGTAGTCTGTAGGAAGTAGTAGAGAGTAGTAGGAGTATTGGCGGAGTAGAAGGATGTAGTAGAAGTTGTAGGGGTCTGTAGGAGTAGTAGTAGAAGTAGTAGGACGTAGTAGGTAGAGTAGTAGAGTAAGTTGAGAGTAGGCATTGGTAGTTTGGAGTAGTGTGACGGAGTAGGAGTAGTGGGAGTAGTAGAAGCTAGTAGGAGAGTAGTAGGAGTAAGTAGAAGGTAGTTGTGGGAAGTAGTAGGAGTAGTAGAGGTAGTAAGTGAGCAGTATGGAGGAGTTAGTGATTAGTTAGGGAGGTAGGTGGAAGTATTGGGAGGTTGTAGAAGTAGTAGCAGTGTAGGAGTAGTAGAGCTAGAAGGGGGAGTGGGAGGGAAAGTGGAAGTATTAGGATTTGGGGGAATTAGTAGAAGGGGGTGGGTAGTAGGAGTGGTAGAAGGGTAGTGGGGGTAGAAGTCTTTGGGCCCCCCCCCTTTGTTTTACCACAACCTTTTTGGTATTTAATTCCCCTTCTACTATATTTTTTTTTCTTATACTCCTACTAACCTATATTCTACAACTTCTACTTTTTAAACCTTAAATTTTTAAAATCCTACCTTCCTTTTTCCCCCCCCAACTTTTTTTTTTCCAATTTTTTTAATTTCTACTTCAAACTAACCCTTCTATTTTTCCTACTACTAAATTTACTACCAAAAACTTCCTTAATACTTCTCTTACTCCAAACACCCTCCTACTACTACCCCCTATTTTTAAAAATCTATTTAATTCTAACAAAACTTTCTACTACACCAAAATTTTACTTTCCTACTAACCTTCCTACTCCTTTCTTCACTCCTTATTTACTTCTACTCTTCTATACCCCTTTTAAAATTTCCTACTACTCCTACTGTTTCCCTTTTTTCTACTTTTTCCTATTCTTTTTATACTTATTTTTCCTTCTACTTCTACTACTCCTCTTTTCTATTTTTATTTTCCCCCCTTTTCTACTCCCCTTTACTATTTTCTATATTTTCTACGTTTTCCTACTCCCTAATTTCCTACTACCTTTCCTTTAATTTCTT
>JAODAL010060907.1:0-20622 GCA_025379985.1 Phyllomedusa bahiana | reverse complement strand
CGGAAAAAAACACCGCTTGTAATGAAGGTCTATGGGCCGGCGAGCTGCCGCCCCCCACGCTCGCGATCTCCGGCGTAATTGCGGGGCATAATTACGCCCCGCAATTACACCGTGTGAACATAGCCTTAGAGTCACAGAAAAAAATTCACAGGCTAATATAATTAATTCCTTTCAATGGCTAACTGAAAAGATGAGGACAGCGTAGCTATAGAAGGTGCAGCTGTAGCAGCTGCTATGGGGTCCCTTTGACACGCAATAAGATGCCGGGATTGGAAATGGCACATGGTAACTGGCAGAAGCCCCCATCACTTTTTTTCCCAGGGCCCAAAAACATGTCATATATGTGGTGGCAACTTTAACATCCCAACAGGGAACATGGCGGTTCAGCTGGCAGGGCCGTAGTTATAGGGGGTGCCGCGGTAGCCAGGGCTGCCGTCAGTCATCTATTAAGTGTTTCAGAGCCCCATACAGCTAAATCAAATGGAGCCTTCACCCATTACTAGTTCCTATTTTGTAATATATCACTGGGCACCTTTTTGATTAGGGCCCCTGACAGGAGTACTGCCCCATTGTCACCCCTGTCAGTTACCATGTGCCATTTCCAAAACTGGTGTCTTCTGATGTGTCAAAGGGTCTTTTGGGACACCTCAGGATGCAGGGTACCATAGCGGCAGCTACTGCCAGGGGTGCAAACAGGACAGCACGGGCAGTACTCCTGTCACGGGCCCTAATTGAAAAGGGGCCCACAAATATGTTAAAAAAATAGAAAGTAGTAATGGGTGGCGGCCACACCCCATTTGATTTGGCTGTATAGAGTCTTGAAAGGTTAATAGATGACTTACAGCTGACTGATGTTAATAGATGACTGATGGAATGTGTATTTCACATTGTCAAGAAGACATGCTACAGTTTACTAGTCAGTGACCGGCAACCAGGGCAACAAAATCTTCAGAGATCCACGTTTGATTCATTTTGATAAATATCAAACAATCCACATTCTCGGGGGAAAGACGGATACATTTGTCAGTTATCACCCCGCCAGCTGTGCTGAAGGTGCGTTCTGAGATAACGCTGGCTGACGGGCAAGATAAAATTTGTATGGCATGTCGAGCAAGCTCAGGCCATTCATCCATTTTGGACACCCAGAAGTTGAATGGGTCCAGATCAAGTACAAAAACATCGGTGTTGAGCCGCAGGTCGTCATGAAACATACTCTTAAGGCGGTCTCGGTGTGTCCGAATGCTGCCCTGCCTTGCGGGCGTTGGTGAGGTGGTAAAAACAGAGTTAAAAATGTTAACCAGTTTGCTTCTGCCACACTGCCTGCTGCTGTGAATACTTGTCATTCTACTGTTGTCACATTACTTCTCAGCGACTTCATTCAGTTCATAACCCAGCCAGTGACCCTCCGTGTAGGGGTCCTACACACGGAGATCTCCTTTCATGTCCTGCCTCGCGTGTCTTCGGCGATCCTGTTGGGGCTATCCTGGCTGCAATGTCACACCCCTACGCTTGATTGGAAGACAGGCGAAGTCCTGCGTTGGGGATCGGAGTTGCCAGGATCTCTGTTTGGTGGAAACCACGCCTGGTGTCCATCTCTCCTCCCAGTGTCCGTCAAGCCTTACAAAGGTTTCTGCCAGCGGAGTAACAGGATTTTGGAGATGTATTCTCGGAGAAACAGGCTGAGAAGCTACCGCCCCATCGGGCCCGTATGACTGCCCCATAGACCTCCTCCCCGGAAACCAGTCCCCACGGGGTAGGGTCTACCCTCTGTTTTGTGCCCGAGACTGGGGCCCATGTCGGCCTACCGTTCAGGCGAATTGTTTTGAGAGGTTTCATACGCAAGTCCTCCTCTCCAGCCGGTGCTGGATTCTTCTTCGTCCAGAAAAAGGATGGTTCTCTTCGTCCGTGTATTTATTACAGAGGGCTAAACAAGATCACGGTAAAGAATGGGCTACCCTCTACCCCTGATATCTGAGCTCTTTGATCGTCCCCGTGGAGCCAAGGTGTTTACCAAATTAGCCCTACGTGGACCCTTTAAAACCTCATCAGAATTCTAGAGGGGGACTAGGGGGAAAACGGCTTTCAAAACCACGCGTGACGGGTATTTCGTGATGGCCCTTTGGGTATGCAAACGCCCCAGCGTATTTCAGGAGTTGTCAATGACTTATTCAGGGGAACTTGCTGTACACCTGCGTCATAGTATATCTGGACGATATTCAGATTTTTTCCCCTGACAATACAGAACTTTATGGGTTACAAGTACGCCAGGTTCTGCGACCGTTTGCGGAAATAATCGACTCTATGCCAAGCTGGAGAAGTGTTGGTTCCCCCAGGCAGCCTTCCTTTCATTTGGGTACATAGTCTTCCGATCGAGGTCTGCAGATTGGACCCATAAACTCTCTGCGATCCAGGCAGTGGCCACGACCTGTCGGTCTTCGGGCGATTCAACGCTTCATGGGATTCGCCAACTACTATCGGCAATTCATTCCCCACTTCTCTACGCTGGTGGCTCTCATCGTGGCTCTCACCCGAAAGAACGCTAATCCGAAATGTTGGTCTCCATCTGCCGAGGAAGCATTCTCCCAACTGAAGAAAAGCGTTTTCCTTAGCACTATTTTGGTTTGTCCAGGGTCCAGAGAAACCCTTCAGCCTAGAGGTGGATGCCTTTCTGTAGGAGCAGGGGGCGGGGCCTGACCCCGAAGGGCCCTAAGGCAAAACTGTCACAAGCGTTTTTTTTTCTAAGAACCTTCTTTAACCGGCAAAACGAAATTATGCCATTGGAGATCGGGAGCTGTTGGCCCTTAAAATTGGCCCTGGAGGAGTGGCGACATCTTTTTGGGGGGCTCGACATCCATTTGATGTCTTCACAGACCATAAGAATCTCCAATACCTAAAGACGGCCCAGCGTTTAAATCCTCGCCAGGCCAGGTGGTTTCTTTTTTTTTTTTTCTCACGTTTTGATTTCAAGATCCACTTCTGACCAGCCGAGAAAAATGTCAAGGCGGATGCCCTCTCCCATGCTTCTGACATTACCGGAGTGTCTCAGCACATCATTGGCCCTGAACGGCTGTGTCACGGGGGTCGCGGGCGCCGCGCTCCCGTGAATCGCCCCCCTGCCCGCAGGGGGTCCGGTGCGGGTGCCGCGGCTGCCCGCGACCATCCCTCTGCGGTCCGGGCCCCAGCACCGGGTCACTTACCCGTCCACGCTCCGGTGAACGCTGCCGCTGCCTGTCCTGGCCACCGTGCGCGTGCCCACTGCTTAAGGCGCGCGACAGCTTCTCTAGATTTAAAGGGCCAGCGTCCCGATAATTGATCTATTGTCGGGCGCTGGTTCTATTTTAGGAATACGCCCCCAGCACTTCCTGCCAGTCCGTTGGTGTGTTTTCCGTGAGTTTAGAGAGTATTGGAGTTCTGTCTTGATCACCCGTGTACCAGTCCGCTTGCTTCGTTTCCTGACCTTGCCTGTTTGCCGCCTGCCCTGACGTCGCCTGTCTCTGACCACGAACCTCTGCCGTCTCACTGGGCTTCTGCCTGTCCCGACTACGCCTCTGGATTACGGCTTTGTACCACGCTGTACCCCGGGCCGCCCATCGCGAGCAAGTCACGTCAGGGGTAGCGACCTGGTAGCCTCACGCCTCAGCAAGTCCATCCTGCTTTGCGGCGGGCTCTGGTGAAAACCGGGGGCTACTTAGATTCCGCTCCCTGGCGTCGCTTAATTATCATCGCTCACGGTGGTCGAGCGAATCCACCTCTGCATTACAGGCTGGTTAATGTGGCTCCTGTGGATCTCCGTAGTGTTCCTCCGGGGGCAAAACTAATTTGCGCCCCGAAACAGGAGGGAATTCTGGGTTGGGGGCATAGTTCTCTTCTGGCCGGCCACCCCGGGATACGGAAATCCTACGCCCTTATCTCGCGACACTACTGGTGGCCAAGATGTCAAGGACTTTGTTCTCTCCTGCACCACATGTGCCCGAAACAAAGTCCCACGCCATAGGCCCGCAGGCCTCTTAGTCCCTCTGCCTGTTCCGGAGTCTCCATGGACACACATAGGCATGGACTTCATCACGGACCTTTCTTCTTCCCTGGAAACTCTGTCATCTGGGTGGTCACTGACCGATTCTCAAAGATGTCCCACTTTGTGCCGCTTCCTCGGTCTCCCTTCTGCTCCAAATTGGCGGGCCAAACTTCTTTCATCACATTTTTCGCCTGGCATGGATTACCTCCAATCGTCTCGATTGAGGCATCCAATTTGTCTATAATTTTTGGCGTGCCCTATATTCCCGTTTGCAAATCAAGCTAGACTTCTCATCCGCGTACCATCCCCAGACAAATGGGCAGGTGGAAAGGGTAAACCAGATCTTGGGGGAATATCGACGGCACTTTGTGTCCGGACGCCAGGACAACTGGTCCGAACTGCTTCTATGGGCCGCAGTTCCCCTTTATAACCATTGGGACTCCGACTCGACTGGCGTTCCCCATTCTTATGGTCTATGTATCGTTCATCCATCCCCCCCCTCCCCTTAGCTTGGCCTCCGAGGTTCCCCGCCATGGACAACCAGGTTCGGGATATCGGGGTCATTTTGGCCCGAGAGACCGACATGCTTACTCCAGGCTTCAGCCTGCATGAAGACCCAAGCTGGACAAGAGGAGATCTTCCCAACATTCCTCCCGGGGGATTAAAGTGTGGCTCTCTTCCAAATACATACGCCTCAAGATTCCCAGTATAAGTTGGGTCCCCCGGTTTCTGGGACCTTTCAGATTACTTTGGCAACTAAAACCCGGTGTCCTACAAAGCTCTGCCTTCCTCATCTCTCCGGATTCCTAACCCCTTTTTTCACGTCTCCCTCCTAAAGCCTCGGGTTTTTTGAAACCGGGTTCTCCCAGAAGAGCGCTGCTCCGTCTCGGTACTAGGGGTCCCCTTGATGTTTTTGGGGGTGAAGGCATCTTAGACAGGGAAGACCATTAGGGGTAAGCAGTTCTTTCTTGTAGATTGGAGGGGCTTCGGCCCCGAGGAGAGGTCCTGGGAACCGGAATCCAATATCCTGAACCAAGATCTGATTCGTATGTACCTTCAGCCTAAGAAGAGGGGGAGACCTAAGGGGGGGTACTGTAGCGGGTGGTCCTGCTCCTCGGGCCGCGGGCGCTCCCGTGGCCCCCCCCCTCCCCCGGTTGCCTGCCGGGGTCGGGTGGCGCCGCTGGCCGCGGAACGAGCTGTGGGTCCGCTTGTTCTAAAGACTCACCTGACCTTGTTCCTGTCACGTCCACACCCTCTGCCGGCCAAGGCGCACGCGCCCGCTCCCTAGGGCTCGCGCTCGTTCTTGTAAATTTAAAGGGCCAGTGCCCCGGTAATTGGTTAATTGCCGGGCACTTCCCCTATTTAGGGTTTCGCTCCACAATCATTCCTTGCTGGATCTATGTTGCCTCGTGCCCTAGAAAAAGCGTTCTTTAAGTGTGTTCTTGCCATACCGTGTACCAGACCTTTGCACTTTTCTGGATCCAAAACCTCTGTCGCCTGCCTGACCTTCCCGCCTGTCCACGACCACGAACCATTGCCGCCAGCCCTGACCTTCCTGCCTGCCCACGACTACGATTCTTGGCTTAATATTCTGCACCTCGGGCGCCACCGCAAGCCCGCCGTGTCATGGGTAGCGACCTGGTAGAATCCCGCCGCAAAAAAGTCCCATCCCGCTTTGCGGCGGGCTCTGATGAAAACCGAGACCTACTTAGACTCCGCTTCCTGGAGCGGTTGTTGCCATCGCCTGCGGTGGTTCAGTGGATCCACTACCTAGCCGTTACACTTACCCTCGATAACTCTGTTTGGCTATGTAAGGGACTGGTATTCATTTCTCAATTATATGAGAATCTCACCATTAAATCTTTCCAAGAATTGGCACTTGAGTTCAATATTCCTAATACAGATTTTTTGTGTTACTTGCAGCTTCATCACTCGCTGTAGACACAATTCTCTAATACTCCACTGACCTTCCTTATCCCACATATGGTTCATATAAAGTAGATATTCATCGGATTGCACCACTCTTTAAGTGCTAACTTTAGTAGCTCACAATCTACAATAGTGTAGTTCTACTCAAGGAGAAAGTTCTGAAGAAGAAACCGAAGGCAACAGACTTCTCCTTAGCGGTCTTTTGAAAGAGGACACCGTTCCAGTTCATATGGAAGAATATATCTACTTCAAGAAAGAAGGGCTTCTCTGGGTCCGGAAGTGACAAGACTGAAGCAGAGGCAAGGGCAGTTTTTAGATGAGCAAAAGCATCTTCCGCTTCGGGCGGCCAGAGTTTTAGGTTGTTGCCCTTTATGGTCAAGGCCATGATAGGTGCCACCAGGGTGAAGAACTGAGAAATTAACTGTTGATAATAATTGGCAAATCCTAGGAATGTTGAACTGTCCGGAGACCTACAGGGCGGACCCACTGAAGAACCAAATATAGTTTCACTGAATCCATTTGAAGACCTTTGTGAGAAACTATGTATACAAAAAAGGGTAAGCTAGTCTGTTTAAACAGGCATTTTTCTAGTTTGACGTAGAGGTGATTGGCTCATAACCATTTAAGAACCAACCGTACATAGTCACCGTGAGACTTTAAATCTGAGGAAAAGATCAAGATGTCATCGAAACAGACCACAACACCGACGTATAGGAGGTTCCATAAGATCTCGTTGACAAAATCTTGAAACACACCAATAGTGTTGCCTAGACTGAACTGCATCACCAGTTAATCAAAGTGTCTGTCATGGATATTGAAGACGGTTTTCCATTCATTGGATTCACTTATGCGGATCAGATTCTAAGCTCTCCTGCAAGTCAAGTTTAGTAAAGATCTTGGCTTGATGAAGATAGTGAAAGAGCTCAGAAATCAAAGGCAATAGATACCGTTTTTTGACAGTTTTCTTGTTGAGACCCCGGTAGTCAATACAGTGGTAAAGAGAACCATCTTTCTTTTCTATGAAGACGAACCCGGCACAAGGGGAGAGGAGGATTGTGGTTAAGTCTTTCGTAAGTTTTCTTTAAACCCCTTAAAAGGCCCCCCAGCCTTTTTTTGCCCTTTCCCGGGACACAGCCCTATTTTTAAAAATCTGAATGTGTCAATTTATGTGAGAATAACTTTTTGAACTTTCCCTATTTCTGTGATTCAGAGATTTTTTTTCTCGGGGACCATTGTGCTTAAGTTAAAAAAAAAAATTTTTACCCCTACAATTTGTTTGTTTTGGAAAAATATCCAAATTTCATGAAAATTTGGAAAAAAATTTGCGATTTTGAAAGTTGCAAAATTTCTGCGTGCAAGACAGATAATTATTCACCACAAAATAGTTTAAAAAATAGATCTCCCCTATGTCCCTATGGGTTTTGGCATCTTTTTTTAAATTTTTTTTTTTTTTTTACGCATTAGAGGGTTTAGAAATTTTTAGTAGTAATTTCTCACATTTTCAAGAAAATTTGCAATATAAATTTTTTTGGGCCACCCAGTTCGACGGGGGCTTTGAGGGGCCTGATGTTAGATCCCCCCATAAGTGATGCCATTGAGAAAAATAGCCCCACTTAATTTTACAACATATTTAGGAAGTTTGAAAAACCCTTCAGATATTTCCCAGAAAATTAAAGCAAATTGGAGGTAAAAATTTCAAAATTTCCTTTTTTGCAGATTTTTAATATTATCTTTTCCTGGAATGGGGAAATGGACTAGGAAAAGAAAACTTAATACTTCCCCAGGTCTGCCGTTTTTTGAGTTTTCCCTTTTTGTGGTAGTGCATTATTTCCCTTCCCCCCAAAAACCCCCAGAATAGGAGGAGACCTCTTTTACCTGGGGTTTTTTAAAATACGTTTTATTTAGGGCCATTTCAGGTTTGGGGACACCTAAGGTGTAAAACTTAATAAACCCCCCAAATAGACGAATTTTGGGAAAAAACTACCCCCTTTTAATGATATACCCAGGGGTGATTGAGTATATAGACCCCACAGGTGGTTTCCCAATTTTTTTTTTAGAAAAAGGCCGTAAAAAAATTTTTTTTAAAAAAATTTTTTTTTTGCAATAATCTGAAATTTTAGCTTAAAATTTGTTTTTAATAAAAGGAACCCTGGAAAAAAAAAAAAAACCCCTAAACTTTGTTAAGCAATTTTTTTTCCAAGTTCGGCAATCCCCTCATGGGGGTTGTAAATGCTGTTTGGGGAGGGGCAGGGGTTAAAGGAGGGGCGCTTTTTTGGTTTTTGGAACGCGATTTTGGTGGGGCCATGTCGCATTTGCAAACCCCCCAAAAGTGCAGAACAGGCAAAAAAACCTTCAGAAAGTCCCCCCATTTTGGATTAACCCCATAGAGATTTTTCGGGGGGTGTATTTTTGATTTTGGATGCCAGGTGTTCCCAAAGTTTTTTTTTGATTGGGGCAATAAAAAATGGGGGGAAAAAAACGAGTTTGGGTCATTTTTTTTTGGTTTTTCAATTTTTTACGCATTCGCCGTGCAGTGTAAATGATGTGTTTAACTTTACTTGGGGTTGGAAAACCAATTACAATGTATAGATTTTATATCGTTTTTTTCTGTTTTTTTACTTTTACAGTAGAAATGTCAAAAAAAAAATTGGTTTTTTTTGTGTGTTTATTTGGGAACACCCAAAAAACTTTTTTTTTTTGCTGTTGTTTTTTTTCAGGTGATTTGAAGTTTTTATTGGTCCCTTTTGGGGTGATATGTGCTATGTTCTTTTTTTTTTAAAGGGTTTTTTTCTAGGTTTTGAAACAAAATACAGAAATCTTGGTAGTGTTTTTTATTTTTTTTTTTTTATAGCGGTCATTCGGTATTTAGGGAAGGTAGTTTTTCTCGAGGTCAATACGATTTCCGAAAACCCAATTAGTATTTTTTTTTTTTTTTACTGCTTTTATCTTTAAAAAAACTTTTATTCAACCAGGAAAATACGTTTTTGAAATCCCCATAGTTGGGGCCCTAACTTTTAAATTTTTCTGTGCTTGGAGCTGGTAGGGGGTTTTTTTTTGGGTTTAGTTTGGGTTTTTATTTTGTATAAATTTTTGGGGGGAACAAGGGTTTTTGATCGCTTTTAAATCCCTTTTTTGGAGGCCCGGGGAAGAAAAAAATTCCCGCAATTGTAGTGTTTTTTATTTTTATTTTTTAACAGGGCTCACCCCTGAGTATCGTGATAAGTTAGCCCCTTTTCTCTTGGGTCGCTACGATTATGGCGATACTAATTTATTGTTTTTTTTATGTTGAAGCACTTTTAAAAAAAAAAAAAAAAAATGTTTTTAGTGTGTAAACAATATTTAGCATCGTATCTTTGGAGTATTTTTTTTATTTTTCCGTATCAGAGCTGTTAGGACTTTTTTTTTTTTTGGGGATGAACTGCGTTTTAAATTTGGGAAAAAATTTGGCGTTTTAGGAGTTTTTTTATTGCTTTTTTTTTCCATTTTTTTGTGCTGCGGGATGAACAAATAATCTTAATTCTGTGATTGTTTTTTTTTTTTTTTTTTTTTTACGGGGTTCACCCTAGGGTTAATTAACAGGGGCGATTTTTTTGGGGCAGGTCGTTTTCGCAGTGGGTTTCAAAAAATTGGGTACTTTATTTATTTTTGATCTTTTTTGGGGAGATTGGCTTTGTTTAAAGGGGAAAAGGGGGGGTGTAGTATTTTTATTTTTTTTTTTCGTGTTTGTGTTTTACTTGTTTTTCACTTTTTTTTACTTTTTTTCATTTTTCAATTTTTATTTTTACTTTTCCCCCTGGGGATTTGAAAGAGGGGTCTTTTGATATCTATTCAATAGGAATCGTGAATTTTTTTGTTTTTATGCTGGTTCCTAGACAACTGTCAGTCACGATCCGGGGTGCCACAGGGCCGGCCGGGCATCGTGACGTACAGACAACCCAAAAAACTTCTCTGCCTTCGTGTGTCTGTAGGAAGGCAGGGCTGCAGGGTCGCGCGATGTGCGCTGCTGCGCCGCAGCGCAGGGGGAGCGATTCCTCCGGGTCTCTCTTAGTTATTTCGACCCGTGTGCGTTTAAATTTGGGGGAAAACCCGGGCCCCCCGGAGCGTCCCGGGGCGCGCTGCGGGAGTCAGGTAATATAAGCTGAAACCCCCGCCGATCGCCGAACTCTTCTTTTGAGTTCGCGCGATCCTCAGGCGTTCCCTAGTCCGGTGGTGAACCCCCCCCAAAAGACGGATGTTTGGGTACGGGAGCAGGGGGAGGGTTTTAGGGGGAAGTCTAGGCCCGTAACAAAATTTTATATTGTATTGCCTTTAGAAGGCACTTGGCCGTCAACCTCAAATTTTTCTCAATGTTTGGCCCATTTACCCAACAAAGTCCAAGACCCCTGCTGAAGAGTGTAAGTTGTTTCTTGTGTATGAGGCCTGTTTCTCTGCTAAGGTGCAGGACATAACATATGTGGTGTTGGAACTTATGCCCCTATTCAATAAGTGGTGGCTACATGGGTGTTCCTGAGAGGGTGGATGGTAGGAGTTATGTATGTGCTCAATCTGTAGCTTGAGTGGGGGATGATTGTGAGATGAAATCATTACCCTTATGAATACGTCCATGTTATGGGGACACAGAGGCCTGTCTGTCTGATAAGTTACAAATTATGAGACAAAATATTTTAATGTGAAATGTTCTGTATACATGGTTGATAGGAGTATCATCTGGACTCTTCAGGTAACATTTATTGTTAATAATATATATATTTCCTGATTATTTACTTCCTTAAAATGCTTTATTTTTGTGTTCTGTGACTGAGTGTAATGTTTGACAATAAAACTAATTAAAATGAAAAGGAAAATGGTTATCTGCTTGCAGGAGGATTTTTATTTTTTTTTAGATATTTTTTATTGTGAAATTTTCCATTACAATCGAAAAAAACCATTTAAAATCCATCTCTCAAGCCTTATTACACATGACATCCATTGTACATGGGCATCTTCTCTTACGTCGTAAGGTTCACAAGCAGATTAATAGAAGGACATTAAACAGCAACTGAAAGTTTTATAAAATAAAGGGGCCCACTCAAAGGGGGGAAAAAAGGTCAAAATAACCCCCAAGTATAACAGGGACTTGGATTAATGTTGATCATCTCTCCACCACCATAGAACCAACAAACACCAAAAGCATCACATAACATCAAAGGAGAATTATGTTGTCATAAATAAACCCATTCCTGACATTTGAAATACTTTTAGATCATATGGTCGATGTATAGTACAAAGCGAGCAAATACAGTGAGTGCCAGATTTCAATGACAGCAAGCACCTCCCTTCTTCGGCCAGGACCGGCTATAAATATGATCTTGGTATTAAACTACTTAGATGCCATGATCTATTACTAGAGCATCTAGAAGGTTATACAGGAGGGGCTCCCCTTTTGCCCCTTTATTGAGCCCCCCTGGCACGTGGGGTGTGCCACATGGTGTCATAGCAGCAAGGGGCCTATTAAAAGTCCTCATGTCTGCAATTTCATTGATCCTACTATAACCGGCCTGAGGCAGGATTTAATAGGAAAGCAGTAAATGTACACATTCTGCAAATGTATTAGTGTTGTAGAGCAGAGTACAAAGGTACCCCCCAAGTGGTCAAAAAATTGTAGATAAAAAAAATTCAGTAGAAGTTTTTAAAATTTAAAAAAGACACGCCTTTTTTGCATTTTACAAAAAAGAGAAAAAAAATCAATCGAATCAACAGAATTGGTATCTCTGCATTCAAAGAAGTTGAATCTAATTAAATATAGCATTTTTCCTGAATAACAAACATCGTAAAAAAAGAAAAAATTCCCAAATTGCTCATTGGCCACTTTCCCACCAAAAAAATGTAAATACGAACTTTAAAAACTTGAATGCACACTAAATTAGCTGCAATAAAAATACACCTCAGCATAAAAAAACAAGACCTAACACAGGTCCAAGGACAAAAAAATAAAAAAGTTATTCTTAAAAAAAAAAAAAAAAAAAAAGGTGATGCAAGTAGTTTAAAGCTTATTTAAAAGTAGTAAAAATGACTACGGGGTAGATACATGGATTCTCCCAAAAAAGTGATCCCCATGAAAATAAAAAACCCCAAAAAAAGGGAAAAATTGCATTTTTTCCAGTTTGACCTCACAGAGTATGTTTTTGGGTTTCCCAGCGCATTACATGATACTTTTAAATATTTCCATTAAAAAAAGTACTATCCTAAAAAAAAAGCCCTCAACGCCTGTGATGAGAAAACAAAAAGTTAAAAAAAGGGAAAAAAAAAACTAAAAGAACTAACAATGTACACAAAAATCCCCACCCCTTATAAGGGGTTAACAGAAAATGTATTTTACCTTATTTGTAGTGGAGACCCCAAGTTGGTCATGAAGATATCATAAAGTCTAAGAGAAGAGCACAAACAGATGGTTTATTTCCATTTTTTAAAGTATTTGTCAATATACACTACTTTTTCTTTTGGAAAAAAATGCGTAACCATTTTCCATTTTTCCTTTCAATTTCTAGATATTCCAAATCTATTAAATCTTTTTACTGTTTATTGAGGAAGTCTGCCTGAGGGAACAAGCCAAATATTCAGTTCTGTTGGCTAATGGAGTTGCGAATGGAGTTTTTGGTAAGGTCGATCCCTCATTCGAATGTTCCAGTAATAAAAAAATTTTTTAAATTTGGACTTTTTGCCTAACGGCTGGAGACCATATCTCTTAGACAATATTTTCTACCCCTGTAAAAAGGACTGGCTAAGTCTGCAACCGCGAAACAGTTGTGTATGACATTTGTTACACTTAGGACAGGAGGTACATTTTTAGTAAAAAAAAAAAGCATGGAGAGAAAATTAAAGGCTAGGATAGCCCTATGAATTATTCAGGATGTAGTGCAATGTTATAGCTCATTTATGGTGGCTTTACAGGCTGATATTCATCTATCAACTTCTTATCTTTAAACTCTTCTAGGTCTTTAATTTGGGGAAACATCTGTTTCTTAGTTTGAAAGGCAAAAAAAAAAAAAAAAGTGTCCTTTTAGTTCACCCTTTTGTGCTAAGGTGTTGCCCCAGGGGAAGGAAAAAAAACCCCAATGAGGTAGAAGCCAATTGTCCTCATTTTGGGGAAAAAAATTCCCTTCCCTGACTCCAAAATTGGGAAAATGAAAAAATCCCTGGATCAATGCCCCCTCCCCTGAACCCTGCCACTAAATTGTTTATTATTCGCTCAGAAAATGCCCCAAACCCTTTTTAAAATCGGTTATTGAAATTCACATGACAAGCCCCTCTGCGGGAAAAATTCCCCATAGTCTAAATGCCTTACAGAAAAAAAAATCCCCTTTTATATTTTGTAGAACTTTCGTTCCTAAGAGTAAAATCCCCCTTGTTCTAGTCAGCCCTTTTATAAAAAATTTGGGAGAGATCTCTATATTGACCTTTGATCCCTTTTCTCAAAAACTAAAAAAACCCTAATCTTCCCCCCAATTTTTCTGTGTTCTGTATCCCCCCAGTCCTTTTATTTTTTTTTTTTGCCGTCTTTGTCCCTTGTTAAAGCTCTACAATGTCTTTCTGTGCATGGTGCCCAAAAAAAATGTACAAAAAAAATTTTCCAGTGGGGGGAAAAACCAGGACTTGTATAATGGGAGAAATGTTTCATCATGGCACTATGCCCTTTTAAATGCACCACAGATCCTATTTGCTTTGGGTGTGCCTGACCCCTGGGGCTACATTTAAGTTTACTGTCCACCAGGTTTTCCAAGTCCTTCCCCCTGTCATTTTTTTACCCAGTGTTTTTCCTTTTAAAAACATGTAATCATTTTAAGGGGATTTCTCTTCCCTGTGAAAAAACTTGCATTTTCAGTGTTAAACCTATCTGCCTTTCCCCTGCCCGGGCCTAATTCCCAGATCCCTTTGAAAATAACATTTTATCCTATTGTGTTGATTACTTTACAGGTTAGTTGTCTGCAAAGATCGATATTTACTGTGTTTCCCGGGTTTTAAGATTTTTTAATGAAATTTTAGAGGATAGGGCCCAAATTACTGACCTTGTGGTACCCCCTAGAAACAGCGATCCGTTGGTAGTATTTTAAATTATCCCCTTTTTTTCTTTTTCGTGAGCCATTTAAAATCCCACTTGCAAACATTTTCCAGTCCAAGCTTTCTCTTTTATTTCCCAACCTTTTATGTGGCACCGTATAAATGCTTTGAAAAATCAGAATTTGACACCCAGTGCTCACCCGATTCAGTTAGCACTGACTTTCTAAAAAGTGATGGATTGGGTCGAAGGACCGTACTTCATAAACCCATGGGAAAAGGCGTTAACTTTTTTTCAGTGAGATACCCCAGGATAGACCCTTAGAAAACCCTTCAAAATTTTCCCCTCAACAGAGTTAAGCTTAGGGCCATAGTTTCCCTGGATCACTTTTTGACCCTTTTTGAATATTGGAAACCACATTTGCTATGGCCCCAATCCTTTTGGGAAAACACCCCCGTTATTAGACAGTCCATGAATAAGAAATAGGGGCTAATGACTCACTTAAACTCCTTTTGGAATGGGGTTTTGACTGGATTTTTTAAATTTTAACTTCCGGGGCCCCTTTTTTGGGTTAAAAAAATTTTTTAAGGGAGTTTTAATTTCCCCGAAAAAAGGGGAAAGGGATCTTCCCTTTTTTACGTAAAAAAAGTTTTTTAAAAGGCTTTTTTTTTTTTTAAATCTTTATATTTTTAAAAGGGAAATTTTTTTGTTTTAATTTTTTACTATTTTTTTAAAAATTTTTGGGGGGTTTTTAATTTTTTATCTATGTTTTTTCCCTCCTCTTTGCTTCTTTTCTTTTTTTAAATTTAAATTTTTTTTTTGTTTTTTTTGCCTCTTACTCCCTTGTTTTATGGTCGTTTTTTTTTTTTTTATTCCCCTTTTTTCCCCGTTTTTACTTGGGTTTTTTTTTCAATTTTTTTTTCCTTTTACCCCTCCAAATGGTAGGGGCCAAATTTTTTTTTAAAAATATCCCCTTTTTTTGTTCTCCTAAAACCCCTGTCCGGAAAAATTTTACCTCCCTACTAAATTTTCCTTCCTAAACTGTTTTTGGTTTTGAAAAAAAATTTTTAGGTAAAAAAAAATTTTTTTTAGGTATATCCCCCAGGTGCCCTAAAACCCGCCTTTGACTAAGGTCATTAATTATTTTTTAAAGGGCCTTTTTTTCCTCCCCATTTAAAATAAATTTAAAGTTATTCAAAAACTTTTTTTATAATAAAATTGATTTAATTGATTTTTGGGTTTTAAAGGGGAAATTTAAATTTATTAGATAGGTAAATTTTTGTTTGGGGAACTTTTAAATTTTTTTATTGACCCTTTTGTTTTTTTTTTTGTTAATGTTTTTTAATAAGATTTGTTATTACCCGTTTTTTTTTTAGGTTGGTTTTGGGGGGGATTTTAAAAGGAAAGGGATTTTGGTTTTGTTTTTAAAAAAGTTGGGCCCCCCAAATTAAAGAGGAGCTTGGTAGATGTTTTGTTTTTATAGTAAATTTTTTTTTTTTATATTTGTTTATTTTTTGGGTGGATTTTTTTTAGGGTTTGGGGGAGGAGTTGGAGAAGTTGAAAAGGTGGATTGAAAAGGTTTGGGGTTTAGGGAAATTTTTTGGGAAAAATTTTGGGGTTTTTTTTTTGTTTGTGGGGTTGGTTTTTTAAAAAAAAAAAAATTTTATTTTGGTTTTTTTAAAAATTTTTTTTTTTTAATGAATTTTTTTTTTTTATTAAAAAGTTTTTGGGGGTTTTTTGGAAAATTAGGGGGGGTTAGATTGAATTTGGTTTTTTTTGTTTTGGGGAATGTTTAAAAAAAAATTGGGTTGTTTGGGGGGGGTTTTTTGGGTTAATGGTTAATTTTGGAAAATTTGGGTTGGGGGGGGTTTTATGGAAATTGGGAAAAATTTAAGGAAAATTTGTGAAATTTTTAAATTTTATATTTTTTAGAAGGGTGGGTCAAATTAAAAAAAAAATTGATTTGATTATAAGTGTTTTTGTTTCAATGAGATTTGAGGGGTTTTTGGAATAGACAGATTTTTTGGGTTACAAAGGCTTAATGCGCCAAGTTTGGGGATTCCATTATGCCCATAAAAAAGTTTGGCGCTTTTTAAGCCTAGTAAGCGAAAAAAAATCTTCATACTGTGTATTTACACTCTTTAAAATCCATTTAAAAAACTGGAGTGTCGGCACCAAGTACAAAAAAATAGCTTTTTCGAATTATACATGTCCCCCCAGGATTGGTCACAAAGGAAAAAAAAATTAGTACCGGGAAAAGAAAAAATTGATTTTTTTTTTTTCTCCATTTTCCTTAAAAATTAAATATTTTCCCCTTAAATAGTATGAATTCCTTTATTTAAGAAGGAAATTAAAAAAAAAGGGTTGGAGAAAGAGCGTTATGTCCATGGTTGAGTCAAGGGGGGCATTAGAAAAGTATGATGAGCGATGGCGGTTTTGTTATTGTAACAAGATGTGATTTAATTAGAAAAAAAATTAAAAATATTTTGAACTGAAATGATTTCTTCACTACAGGTTTTGGGAAAAACAGCAAGTTTTGTAGATTTCAACATAAAAATTTCCTCCTGTGTGAAATCTCTTATGTCTTTAAAGACTTGATTTTGAGTAAAACATTTGCTACTTTGAACCGAAAAGGGGCTTTCCCCTGTGTGAAGTTTTGATGTTATTAAGATTATTTCTCGAAAAAAACATTTGCCGCATTTGAACTGAATATGGTTTCTCCAGTGTGGTTTTTTTTAAAGTTTATATGATCCGTTTATAATAAAACATTTCCCCAATTTTCTGAAAACATGAAAAAAGGCCTTTCTGTGTGACATTTTGATGCTGAAAAAGATTTGTTTTCTTATTAAAAAAATTTTCCCTTTTGAAATAAAAATGGTTTTTTCCTGGGGGCTGTTGATGTTAAACAAGAGTTGATTTTGAGAAAATTTTTTCCAAAATTCTGCAGAAAAAATTGCTTTCTCCTTTTTGTGACTTCGTTGAGTTGAACAAAAATGTTTTCGATTAAAAACATTTCCCACTTTTTAAAACATAAAAATGACTTTTTTTCCTGTGGGGAATATTTTCATGTTGAACAAGGATTGTTTCGCAGAAAAAAAAAATTTTGTCACTTCGAAAAAGGAAAATGGTTTCTCTCCGTGTGATTTTCGATGCTTATCAAAATTTTGATTCTTAGTAAACATTTGCCATTTTTGAACTGAAAATGATTTCTCCTGTGTAGTTTCTTCGTGTTAAACACCCTGTTTAAAAACCTTTTTTTTAAAACATTTTGCGGGGGAATCGAAAAGGACCTGTTAAAAAATCAGATGAAGTTTTTTTGGTGGAATAGGGGGCTACATCTGAGAAAAACAGCTGCTGTTCAAATGTTCTTGTGTGAATCACCTTTTATCCTGTTTTAAAAAGTGGGATATTAGATGTCCCTCTGAACTCCTGGTATAATCATCTGTCAAGATTAAATACAGATTTTATTACTATAATATTTGGAAAGTTTTTTTTGATATTTTTTTAAACTTTTTTATAAAGATGCCCAAAAAAAATTGACGGATGTACAAAATGAAAAAATTGATTCCACAGTGATAGAAAAAAAAACACTACTACACCAGACCTCTGAGCAATGACAATAACCCAAATGTACAGCACTCTGGAACCAAATGTACTAAAAAAAAAAATTATTATAAAAAAATATTAAATAAAAATTTGTGATGTTTGGTCACGGGCTGTTCTTTTGCAGTTTCCAACTACTGTGTAAAAGCCAGCATTTCACAAGTTCTACACTACACTCCATCTAGTTATAGTAATTATAAAGGGACTGTTAGGATCAACAGTGTTGGCCGCAGTCAGTCAGGTTTTTTTTTTTTTTATCTTGAATGTTTTGCTTAGAGAGCTTGCAAGGCAACCTCTCATATGATTTTTAATTTTGCCAACCCTGTGGATGCCCTGTTTTTTTCAGAGAAGAATTTATAAAATTTCCATCTTCTATAAATTTTGATTGTGAATGAAAAAAGGTTGATAGTGAATGTGTTTGTGGGTATTTTCTTTTTTTTATGTTCTTTGTGTTAGCGAAGTATTTCTTTGTCAGGTTTGCTGTATGGGATTGGGGTCTGTCAGTGTTTCTTGTCTGATTTGGCCTAGTTTTGGACTTTGCACTTTTTTAGAAATATACATTTGGTATTTATGTAGTTTTTTGTTGGGGGGCCTGCGGCGGTGCATCCCAAAAGGGCACTTTTGTATAAAAGGTCAGTTGTGCTCAGGGACATTTTGAGGAAAAGACTTTTTGGTTTTTAAAATCAAGGGTAGAGGGGGCCCCCGTGTTTTGAGGGGGTCATGGGTAAGCTTTTTGGGAAAAAATATTAGCACATTAATTAGGGGGGCATATTGGTATTACTCCCTGTCCGGAGTGTACCCCATTTTAATCACAACAAACTGTGCATTTTTCTTCTTGGTCTGGTTATTTTTGTGGTGAATCTTTTTATAGATATTATTATTTGTATTGCTATTTCATGTGACTGTTGGTGTACTTCTTTGTGTGACAGGGACCTGCAAGTCATTGATATTAGGTGATGAGCAGTATACATCCCCGGGCAGCGTATGTCTTCGCAGGGGGGAGGGGGTGAAGGCAAGGGGCCGAATGTAAGGGACTGTATTTCAAACCCTTTTTGCCCTAGACAGAGAATTAATTAGGGTCCATTAAGGGTACATTTGCAGATCCTGGCCACTGCATGACCACATGTGGTGACTAAAGTGCATACAGTTTTTAGATAATACTGCAGTTTAATGGGCAATATTGTCTGGACATTGTGCAATTTTTTTTTTCTTTTTTTCTCTGCCCTTTGCTTTTTATATGCAGCAGCGAAAAGAACATGGACGGGTGGGGGGATTTTCCAAGCTGGTTCTGACTGGCGCTGTTTAGAACTCAAACACTTATCTCTGCAGCCTGGGTAGTGTTGGTTTCACTCCATGCAGTATTCTCTATGCTACTGCAATAGTGTAAACAAGTGTTTAGCAGCATACATAGTACTACATGTGAAGAAACTAGCAGCGGACAGGGTGCTCAAAGGGGCGCCGATGATAATAAGCAAATTATAGCTACAAAAGCAGTACCAAAACCAAGAAAAAAAACTTGTTAAAATGCTAGTGGTGCCCCCTGAAACATTTATATCTCTGGCAACCCACCTACAGTATCTAGGTGCAAATACACTCCTGCCTGCATGAAGCTGTTATGGCTTTGACGCCGTTGTAAGATTGGATCATCATACATATTTTTCTAGCTTTTATTTTTGAAAAAAGGGGGGAAAGATACAAAATATTTGTTATCCCTCATGATATGGGGGGTGGAGGATCTGAAAAAAGTTAAGGCAAAAGAATGTGTAGCAGTGTCCTCCACAAGCTGTGAGAAAATGACAAGAGATGACAAGGGTCACCCCTTATCCCCCTCCAACTTCAAAAATTCACTCTTTTTTGGGGATTGAAAAGGGTCCCCCAAGGCCCCCCTGTGAAACATATGTCAAAAAGGAAGAATAAAAATTAAAAAAAAATGCCCATCCATAGGAAAAAAGCCAGCGGAGGCCAAGTAAAAAAAGGATTGTCATTTAAATTTTTGTTGCACCTTGCACAGGGTCCTGGTTCCCTACCCAAGTATCAAAGGGAGAGCAGGAGGCAGGTTTTCCGAAATTTCTTTGGGAAAAATTTTGAAAAATTGCACATCACAGGTCACCCCCGTTTCAATTTTTAAAAAATGAAAACCTTCCCCCACCATATCAGTCACTCCCCCCCTTTGTAGGGACAGGACCGGAAAAAAAAAAAGGTGGTACAAAAGGGAATGAAGAAACGCCGGGTTTTTGGGACCGGGTTTTGTTTTGGCCCCCCCCTTCCCCGGGTTTGAAAGTTTCCCGGGCACAAAGCTCGGGATTGCCCGCCGATATAACCCATTTTGTGTTCGAAAGTCAAAAAACCCCGATTTCCCGGGGGAGGGAGTGTGACCCTCCCAGGGGCATGAGAGGTTGGCAGAGGGTGTGAAAGGGTTGAGTATTTATGTCCGTATGTTTTAAATTGGAACCCGCGTGTTATTTTAGAGGGGGTTACACCGGGTACCAGGCAAACCGCATCAACAGGGGTGTATTCACCCCCTGTGTGCCCGCAAAAGGGGAAAACCAAAAAGGTAAATTGACACATTTGCTGCCCCTTTGTCTGTAACAATCCATATTTGCCCCCTGACCAATATTGTTTTAGTTATACCCCTTGTTGTATTGTTTTTCTAGTTTGCTCACAAGGTGATTCAATCTTTAAACTTTAATCCTGAGCAGGTCTGTTGTCTTGATCTCACGTGTCTGTTTTTCTCGGTCTCTAATATATTGCTACCTGGGCTGGCTCCTGGCCTTGTTATAAGTCTGTAATGGACCCGGTTAACTAAAAGGGAAATGGGGGGCAGTTATGGGTTTTGGGAGAGTTTGTTTCACCAGTGTGGGTAAACAGATCTCTCCCAGCCATTCCGGGTTTGTGGGTGAGTGGGGTATCCCCTCGCACTTCCTGGGTCTTCCTGTGCCTGTGTGGACAGGGGCTAACAGTGAAACAGTATACGGCTGACCCTTTTGTACCCTTTGTGGGAGCAAACACACGTAACGATAAAAAAAAGCAGATCCGAGTG